>JBCEWC010007837.1:0-20833 GCA_038996855.1 Solanum aculeatissimum | reverse complement strand
TGGAAACTATTGTTGTAAGCAAACTCGATGAGAGGTAGATGATCATCCCAATTTCCCTTAAACTCCAACACACAAGCTCTCAACATATCCTCCAAGGTTTGAATTTTCCTCTTGGCTTTCCCATCGGTTTGAGGATGGAATGCGGTGCTCAACTTGACCTTAGTACCAAGCCTCTTTTGAAAGGACCTCCAAAAATGAGAAGTAAATTGAGCACCATGATCCGATATGATAGACCTTGGCACACCATGCAACCTCACCAACTCCTGAATATATGCCTTAGCATACTCTTCGACACTATAGGTAGTCTTGACCAGTAAGAAATGAGCCAATTTCGTCATTCTATCAACCACAACCCAAATGGAATTAAATTGTCTCCTAGTACGGGGTAACCCAACCACAAAGTCCATATTTATATCTTCCCAATTCCAAGTAGGAATCTCAATGTCTTATGTCAAGCCGTCGTGCCTTTGATGTTCTACCTTCACTTGTTGGCAATTAGGAAATTCCGCTACAAACTTAGCGACATCCTTCTTCATACCATGCCACTAATACAACTCTTTCAAATCTCGGTGTATTTTGGTAGATCCCGGATGAATAGAATATTGTGAATTATGAGCCTCTTTCATGATAGTCTCTCTTAAGCCATCAATATCCGAAACACATAAACGATCTTGGTACCGAAGCACACCATCTCCCCCTTGAGAGGAAACCTCAATCTTACCATCGACAACTAACTCCTTCAACTCCACCAAAGAAGGATCTAGATCTTGCTTAGCCTTAACATCAACTACTAAGGAAGACTCAGACCCACATTGCACAAGGATTCCACCATTGTCGGATTCGGCTAACCTCATACCCAACCTAGACAAACGGTGCACATCCCTTGCTATCTTCTTCTTTCCCTCATCCACATATGCTACACTCCCTATAGAAAGTCTACTAAGAGCATCCGCCACAACATTAGCCTTGCCGGGGAGATAAAACACACTCATATGATAATCTTTAAGAAGTTCCAACCATCTCCTTTGCCTTAAATTAAGATCCCTTTGGGTGAACACATATTTCAAGCTTTTATGATCGGTGAAGACATCTACTGAACCCCATATAAATAATGATGCTAATTTTTTAAAGCAAACACTATCGTCACTAATTCAAGGTCGTGAGTCGGATAATTTTGCTCATGCACCATCAATTGTCGGGAAGCATAGGCTATCACCTTACCATGTTGCATAAGCACACAACCCAAACTAATACGTGATGCATCACAATAAACCACAAATCCATCTAAACCATTTGCCAAAGTCAAAACCGGAGCCGATGTAAGTCAATCCTTCAAAGTTTGGAAGCTCTTCTCACATTCATTAGTCCACACAAACTTGGCTTTCTTTTGAGTCAATTTGGTCAATGGAGATACTATCGATGAAAACCCCTCAACAAACCTTCTATAATAGCCGGCCAAACCAAGGAAACTTCTAATATCCAAAGGAGTCAATAGTCTAGGCCAATCCCTTATCGCCTTGGTTTTCTTAGGATCAACCTTGATGCCATCACCGGATACCACATGACCAAGAAAGGCAACTTCTCCCGGCCAAAACTCACACTTTCTAAATTTGGCATACAATTTCTTTCTCTCAAAGTTTGGAGAGCCAACCTCAAATGACCCATATGTTCTTGTTCACTACGGAAGTAAATCAAGATATCATCAGTAAAGACCAACACAAAATTGTCAAGAAATGGCTTGAACACCAGATTCATGAGATCCATAAATACCGCCAGAGCATTAGTCAACCCAAAAGGCATCACCGTAAATTCAAAATGACCATAACGAGTCCGACAGGACATCTTGGGAATATCATACTCCCTTACCTTCAATTGATGATAACCCGACCGTAGATCTATTTTGGAAAAGTGAGTAGCCCCTTGAAGTTTGTCAAACAAATCATCAATCCTAGGCAACAGGTACTTATTCTTAATGGTCACCCTATTCAATTGCCTATAATCAATACACATCCGGAGGGACCCATCTTTTTTCCTCACAAACAACACCGGAGCACCCCAAGGCAAAATGCTAGGTCTAGTATACCCTTTCTCCAACAAATCCTTCAATTGGTCTTTCAACTCCTTTAACTCCACTGGAGCCATACGATATGGGGGAATGGAAATGGGTTGAGTATTCAAAAGAAGGTCTATACAAAAATCCACTTCTCTATCGGGAGGGATGTCGGGCAAATCCTCGGGAAACACATCGGGGAACTCTTTCACCACCAGAATCAATTTAAGCCTAGGGGTTCACCCTCCATATCTCTAACCCGAACAATATGATAGATACACCCTTTCCCAATCATTCTCCGGACCTTAAGGTAGGAAATAAACCTACCCTTAGTTACGGAATTTCCACCCTTCCACTCTAATATCGGTTTATTAGGGACTTGAAACTTGACCCGCCTAGTTCTACAATCAATAGATATATGATGCATGCAACCAATCCATCCCAAGAATGACATCAAAATCATACATTTCAAGTTCTACAAGATCATCGGGGAACACCTTATGCAACACCAACACGGGACAACCCCTATACACTTTCCGAGCCACAATAGAATCACCCACGGGAGTATACACCGAATAAGTTTCCCTTAAGGTCTTGGAATTCACACTAAATTTAATAGCCAACAAAGGAGTCACAAAAGATAAATTTGCACCCGGATCAAGTAAAGCATATGCTTCAAAGTTAAAGATTTTCAACATACCCGTGACGATATACGGAGCTTCCTCCACCTCTTGGCGGGCATGAAGAGCCTAGAATCGGTTGTTCCTTGGAGCACCTCCAACCGGGGTCTTTGGTTGCCCTTGATCACCGTTAGTAACTTGGTCCTTCTTCACATTCCTTGGACAATTTGAGATTTTGTGGTCCAAGCTACCACATCCTAAGAAAGAACCTATGACCTTCCTACATTCACCCGCGTGGTTTCCCCCACATTGACCACAACAAGGAAACTGGAGACCAACCCCAACTTGTGCCTTAGGAGGAGGCACCTTAGTAGAAATTCTCATGTTAGAGCCTTGGCCTTGTTAGAAATGGCCAAATCCACCCCACCCTTGACATTGGAGAACCCACTATCAAACTGGGCCGTCTTAGCCTCATACATCCTTCTCTCTTTCAACTTTTCACCCTCGATTTGTTCGGCATAAGTCATGAGCCTCGAGATGTCCATTTCCTTAATAAGTATGGCCGTTCGGCACTCCTTCACAACCAAATCCAATATACCCGAGATGAACTTGTGCATTCTTGCACGGGGATTCGAGACAAGCGTAGGAGCATACTTGGAAAGCTTTGTGAACTTGAGGGCATAGTCCCTCATGATCATGTTACCTTGTCGGAGATTTATGAACTCGGTCATCTTAGCCTCTCTAAGCTCAAGAGGGAAGAACTGATCAAGAAAGGCCACTTTGAATTCTTCCCATCCAACCTTGAACTCCATCACTCTCTCAACAAGCCACTGATTATACCATACTTGTGCCACATCCTTGAGTTGGTAAGCCGCCAACTCCGCCTTCTCCTCCGAACTAACACCCATAATTGTCAACACTTTCGTGAGTTTATCAATGAACTCTTGAGCATCCTCATCAACCTTAGAGCCATAAAATTCAAGAGGGTTCATACGGGTGAAGTCCCTCACCCTTGAGGCCGGAGTATACACATTGACTGAGTTGACAGGCCGAGCTTGGTTGGCCACGGCTTGGGCCAACATAGAGATGATATTCTTGAACTCCGCATGGGACACCTGTTCCTCGACCGGTGCCCGATGAGCTAGTTCCTCAACTTCGGGAGCCTGATGGGGAAGGGGTGCTCTTCTGTGAGGCATTCTCTGAAAGAGCGACAAAATACCAAAGTTTAGAAAGAGTCATCGTAAGATCTCATGGCAAGACATAAGGAAGAAATGAAATGAGGCAATTCCTAAAACGTCATCATAGCCTTTTGTTCATAGACATGGCGTGCATCATACTCATGAACAACACTCTAATTGACGCGACATGTTGGACTCCAAGGATCATTACAAACCTAGGGCTCTGATACCATATTTGTCACGACCCGGATAGGGGCCTAGATGTGACATGGCGAAGGAGAACCCCGAAAGTCCTTGATCAAGCCATCAAAGCATATTGCACACATTATCGGTTCAAAAGCGCGGAAGCTACACACATAACACATAAGCTCTAGGGGAATCGGGGCTTTGGACTCAAGCTATGGGGATGTTTCCAGGAATGTGATAAACATGGATTCACATAACACATAGCAATTTTCTCTAAGGGAACGGGTAAGTAGGATTCAAATTATGGGGGCACATCGGGATTATGAGACTTTCCACATAAGCACATAGTCAATCACAACTCCCGACATCAAGTCATAAGAATAATCAATAATATTTCACATAATCAAGGCTAATATGCATAACTTTAATAATCATAATGTTTAAAATAACAAGTCGACGTACAAGAGTTTAGATTTTTCCAACAAGCCTCTACATAGATAAAGCGGGGCCTTGACATAGTTTGAGGCTCACCCTCAATATATAAGTAAAGTAAATGACATAATAAAACGAGGTAGATAGAAGGTGGCTATTTCCCTTGAACAAAAGGGCTCACCACTAGCAAAGTCTTCAAGGAAATCAAGCGTCGTCCGGTAGAATGTAGAAGTCGTCTCTGATCCTTACATGGTTAGAACATGTATACAAAGAATATGGGTTAGCACATAATATATACTAAGTATGCGGGTATTCAATGCATATGACAATATAGTATGACCAAGCAACATGACAAAGGGACAAGTGGTACGAAAGGAATGCACGTAGCTAAAAAGTAACATAACAATATGCTATGCCATGATGCATGAGATGCAATCCTAGGATCATAATATAGTGGGTATGTAACCTCAACCAACAACGGAGGAGACCCGAGCGAGATACTACCCGAATCCAGACTACTTTCAAAGTAGTACCCTAATCACCCTTAAACAAGGGGAAACATATAAGTCATCCCATCTAGGGAGAAATCCCATGTTGGCACATGGTTTGACCGAATGGAGTATAGACCCTGTGGAGATAGTCCACCCCGACTCCAATCCCTCGGTACTAAGTCTCATCCCACGGGAATATATATATATACATGCAAACTTCAAATCGGAAGACTTACATTCTTTTCAAATCATGCATCAATAGTCAAAACCAAAACCATTGATCAAACGATGCTTATACTTAGGCCAAAGGCCATCGAGAGTTTTCAAAATCATTTTTCATAATCATTCCATATCAATGCAATAAGAGTAGCCCATCTACATAGCTTATCATATCAAGCATTCAAAATATGTCAAAATGGTACAAACACCCAATATGCTCAAAGAGCCATAACAGAGAGACTATGTGATCACAAGCCTTACATATCATATCAAAACAAGAGTTTCATCATAACAATCTTCAATGCATATGCCATGAATGATGAACAAGAACATGGGTAATAGAATTCAAACTTAATTTCACAATTTAAAAGTTAATTCAACATAAATCATGAGAAATTTCATATTTAAAGCATAAAGAAAATTACCCATGCATAATTAAATCAAAAAGGGACATGCACTTTGATTCTTCAAAAGTTTCCATGAACATTCATAAAATTCAAACTCAAATCATGATTAAATCAATTAAAATATACAACACATAATACCAATAAACTAAATACTTTAAAATTTGAAGAACCCATAACTTAAAGAATCTTAAGATAAAAAATTAAAGAGTAGGGTTCTTGGATCTTTAAGGATGAAAGGAAATCCTTGAATCAAAACCCACATACCTTACAATTACCAAAGAATTGAAGAATCAAACAAGCAAGAATTGTCTTCTCAAAATTTCTTCAAGAATTCAACAATGGAGGTCAAGAGGATTTAGGATTTTTCAAAGAGTAATGAGGAGCCTTAGAATGGATGAAAAGGGGTTAGGGTTAGGTTAAGGGGGTTAAGGGGACCTTAGAATGCCTAAAAGGGGCCTAGGGATAATTAAATTATGAATTAACCATTAATGAAATAGACAATTAACTAGAAAATAGTGTTACACAATTGGCTTCAGGGGACTGTTTACTAGTACACGGTCCGTGTACTAGACCGTGAGACCTTCCTTGGTTTCGTCTTCGGCTTGAACTCTCGAGGACTTTCTGGATCACTTCACAAAGGGGTGTCATGGGATGTGTGGCTTCACACAAACCGTGTACTGGTACGTGGATCCACACTTGGTCTAGAAACCAACCCACAACCTTTGCCAAGCCACTGCCTCACTTGACGGACTAACAAACGGACCGTTACACGGTCCGTGGTCCTATCCTTGGTCTGTAGGGTGGAACTTGACCACCCTGCACTCACTAGACCATCAGATGGACCCCTACATGGACCGTGGACCCTCACATAGTCCGTGGTCCTATCCTTGGGCCATTTCCAAGGCCTATTCCCAACGTCTTCCAAATTATGGGTTGTCTCACTATTTTGTCCAGAACTTCCTCATACAAACTCCAAATTAAGTGAAACTAGTTGCGTTGTGAAGATAACTCAAAGAGCTTCCATTTAATATGTAGAATCCTATATGGTTTATCCCATACTAAAAGTTATGACTCTTTAAATTATACTGCTCAAACGGCCTCTCAAGGCCACCAAATGATCCGTTTTGCATTCAGATACTTAAGCTCAACCCCTGGCTACCGAAACTTAAACATGACCAGTATAACATCATATAAGACCAACCATAAGAAGTTTCAAAAATTTTTGGGTCGTTACACTAGATCTTCAAAAGACTTAGATTTGATTCCTTTTAAGATGTAGAGAAACCCCCAGTGCATCCCTTGGATACACATTTCTATAGCAGAAACTTCACTAAGCCAATATTTGCAATTCAAACTTGCGTTTCTCCATCGATTTATGAAATCAATGACTGGTTCATCCTTTCTCTGGCGAGTCTTCATGAGCTCTACCATGCTCAAAGTACATCTTGTGTTGTAGAAGCAATTAAGAAACTCATGTTCTAGTCATTCCCAACTATCAATAAAATTAGGCTCAAGATTAGTGTACCAGTCAAATATGTTTCCCTTTAAGAAGTGAACGAACTGTTTGACAAGATAGTCTCTATAGGTTCCAGCATTGTTGCATGTCTCTACAAAGTGCACAACATGTTGCTTTGGATTTCATTTGCCCTCGAACTGTTGGAACTTAGGAGGTTGATAATCGGCATGCATTTTGAGGTTATGAATCCTTGCAGTGTAAGGCTTAGCATACATGTATGAATACTTAGTGGAGATCTCATACATATCCTTGATAATCCCTTCAATGAAATCCATCAATTGATCAAGTGGTATCATCCCCTCAGAGGAGACTGGCATCTCCTTGATAGGTGATACTTTCTTTGCAGGATTTTTGGTCTCTTGAACTTCAATACCCTTTCCAGGCGCATGGCTAAATTCTCCATCTAGTAAACCGTCCACCTTATCCATCAACTTGTCGATGCGAGATTCTTGAATTTGTACATGCTTGGTCAAACCTTTAATCATCTTTGCTAAAATTCATAAGTTGATCCCCCGTAGATAAAACATCAGTTATCATTGCTTGCATAAGCATTGGTGATATCGGGGAGTAACATGAACTTTTGTACAAGTCAATCTTCGAAGGGCTCATATCACACGAGCCTTTCTTTGCGATAGAGTTCTTAAAGCCAGGAATCTCAAGTGAAGCTAAAACTCTTTCAATCTTTTTGGCAATACTACTTTCTTCATTGGCAACATTTGTGGAGGACCTTACTCCTTTCGGAGTTGAAGACCCAAAAATAAGAATTGATGTGGACGACACATGATGTATTTGTTGTCCTAGCATGGTATCCTTACTCCTTGTAACAGATCCAAAACTCCCAAAGGTAACACAAAGAATTTCCTCCACTTCAGCAGAGAACTTGGAGTCAGCAGCCTTGGAGAAAGTTGATTGGGAGTTGATCTTCTTGGAAGCCATTCAAATGTTCTTTGAAACTTGAAAAGTTGAGATGAGAGGTAGAGATCGTCCCACTAGGCATGCCAGTTTGTAGACAATAAAATTCGTGTCAAGAAAATAATAATTATGCACGAAAATATCGCAAACAATTTGTAGTATTTGATTTCAATACGTGAGTGTTACAATCTCTATAAATCCTCTGATTCGCCTTTTCAAGTGTAAATTCAAGTGTTCTTGAGCTTGATCTTGAATCTGAAATTTGTTCTTGAACTTGATCTTGAAATTTGAATTTGTTCTTGTACTTGAAACTTGAATTTGTTCTTGAGTTTGATCTTGACTTCAAGAGCTTTTAAGCTTGTTCTTGAATTTGAATGCTTGAATGTTTGAATTTTTGAACTTTTTAGAGAAATTTACAATGTTTGATCCACAAGCTCTCTCTACCTTCTTGTTAGAATTCTTCCTTTTTCTTTTTAATTATGAAGATCCCTATTTATAGTGGTAGAATAGATGGATTATAATTGGAAAGACTTTTATTTAGCCAATAAGATTTATGTGGCATGACATATTGGGCTTTAATTAAATGAGCTTGTCATTTTGACACATGACATGATCTTATTAGATTCTTTGTTTGACTTGGTGTGCCACATCATTTGACACGTGGCGCCATGATGGATACTTCTTTGTTTGACTTGGCATGCCACATCATTTGACACGTGGCGTCAAGATGGACACTTCTTTGTTTGACTTGGCATGCCACATCATTTGACCCAATTATATTAATCCATAACATTTATTTGGACTAATATATTCATGAATTTAATAAAATTCAAATTATTTTAAAATTTATATTTAATAAATTTTAAATTATTACAAATGCCCCCTGCTTCAAGTCTAGTAAAAATATTTTATCATTTGAAGACTAGACTTGAAGTATTAATTTAATATTATAATAATAATAAGTATAATATTATAAATAAGCATTGATATAATATTATAATAAAATTATAATATTATAATAATATTTATGTGTAGAAAAGAAAAATGATCTCAACTTTACCTTATTTGAAAAGGGAAAAAATTGACCTCCTTTTCCTTTTTCTTTCCTCTTTCTTTCCTTTTTTTCTTTCTCCTTTCTTTCCTTTTTTTTCCTTTTCACGTGGTCAGATTGACCACTTTTTCCCTTCCGTTTTTTTTCTTTCTTTCCTTTTTTTCCTTTTTTTCGGCCCTTTTTTGCATTCTTTCCTTTTTTTTTTCTTTTTCTTCTTGAACATCGTCCTTCTTCATATTTCTTCAATCAAAATTGGAGTCTAACCCCATATGTCTTTGTTGAGGTATGACTTTCTTCTTCTTCATCTTCATTTTTTTTATTTTTTGTGTTCGTCCTTTTTTTTGTAGGTCAAAGGGAGCGACATTTGTGCTTTGTGAATTCCATAACATAAGAATTTGATCTCGAGGTATAAAGGGATGTGTTCTATGTCCTCGCCTTGAGATCATCAATTTGAGGCTTTACTATGTTCCTAATGTTTAAACACATGGGATAACTAATTCGAGACTTTACAATGCTCTAAATATTTAAACATAAGGGACCAACAATTCAAGGCTTTACATTGTTCCCAAATGTTTAAACATAAGGGATCACCAATTCGAGGCTCTACAATGTTCCTAAATGTTTAAACATAAGGGGTCACCAATTTGAGGTTTTACACTGTTTCCAAATGTTTAAACATAAGGAATAACCAATTCGAGGCTTTAGAATGTTCCCAATGTTTAAACATAAGAGGGCCAACAATTTGAGGGTTTACAACGTTTCCAATGTTTAAACATAAGGGACCCCCAATGCGAGACTTTATAAAGTTTCTAATGTTTAAACATAAGGGACCATCAATTCGAGGCTTTAGACTGTTCCCAAATGTTTAAACATAAGGGATCACCAATTTGAGGTTTCACAATATTCCTATATGTTTAAAGATAAGGGACCACCAATTTGAGGCTTTACATTGTCTCCAAATGTTTAAACATAAGGGATCACCAATTTGAGGCTTTAAAATGTTCTTAATGTTTAAACATAAGGGGCCAACAATTCAAGGGTTTACAAAGTTCCCAATGTTTAAACATAAGAGACCCCCAATGCGAGACTTTATAAAGTTCCCAATATTTAAACATAAGGGACCATCGTTTCGAGGCTTTACACTATTTCTAAATGTTTAAACATAAGGGATCACCAATTCAAGGCTTTACAATGTTCCCAAGTGCTTAAACATAAGAGGTCACTAATTCGAGGCTTTACACTATTCCCAAATGTTCAAACAAAAGCGATCACCTATTCAAGGCTTTACATTGTTCCCAATGTCTAAGCATAAGAGACCCTCAATTCAAGGCTTTTCAAAGTTCTCAAATATCCCAATTAGCCACATTCTTTTACTTTGATTCTTGTCCCTTTTTTTGTGTGCTATCATTGATGAAGGGTAACACTTTTTCTTTCATGCTGCCTGAATACTGGTCTTCTTCAAGGACTACATTTGCTCATCTTGTGGACTCAAATACCTTATAATCATAACACAAGATAGCAACGTAAAATCAAGCTTTTGGTCAAGGATCCTTTAGTTGGTCGTTATGCTGATGCGTGGTGACACTTGAGAAACACATTCATTAGGCAAATTGGACCTCAGAACTTGACCACACATCTAAAAAAGCTTCCAAAGTGTGGTATCTTGAGAAACCAAATCTTCAAGGCACAAATCTTGCTGGCACTCTTCCAAATTTAGGGAATCGTATGATTCCATAAGAGTTACATTGGGGAGATAAAATTTTGTTTGAAGGTGAATATCATTGTATCTCGGGATATTGGGAATGGACAGAAGATGTCCTTAGCAAAAATGGGCAAAGTTTGAACAATGCTAACATACGAAATGCTATCTTTGCTTCTCTTTTTACCTACGATGGGAACTCCAACATCATGCAGGCCGTTTGTGAGGCTTGGTGTCCCCAAACAAATATGCTACTTACGTCTCTTGGCGAAATATCTATATCTCTTTGGGATTTACATACTCTTGGCGGCTTAACAATTAGTTGGTGTCCTTATGAAGTAATAATACCTAATGCCATAGAGCTTACAGGTCATGATGCAAAAAAGGAGAGATGTCTTCCTTAAACTTGTGAGTGATTATTTGCTTTCTTTCATCATCTTAGAAAGGAGAAGGGTGGTAGCTCAGGGACCTCTTTTAGTGAATGGATATAATTTTGGTGTAAACAAGACATCAAGTATGACCTAGCTCCCCTGAGAAAAGAGAAGAAGACTCGACGCCTATCATCTACACATAACCCCACTGGCGAGATATCAATGGGGGTGAACACATGATTAACCTCTCAAGAGATGACATTTTCTATGCTTGGAGCAAAACACAAAAATATGAGACTTATTTGGTAGTCTTCTTGTCATAGTATTTATGTGCCTTTGTATTTCCCTCTGAGGAAGGGAACCTTATTTGGCATGAAACTTTTAAGATGGAAAGCTCGATGGCGAGTGGTCAAAAGGTTAGCCTTGCAGTCCCAGTCTTAGCAGGCATCTATCGTGGCTTAAATAAAATTTCAAATTCTTCTTTGTTTGATCATATTAAAGTTTCTTTCCCCATCCATTATGTTTATGGTTGGCTTGCTTATTACCTTAAGACACATTATCCTCTTACTAGTGGACCTTCTTTTCCACAAATGGTGGTATATTCTGGAGAGGGTGCTGCAAAATATTTTGACAAAGACGAGGCACGAAAGTACGTCCATCGAGGCAAAAACCTTGTGTGGGATGTGACCATGCTTAATAGGCCTCACCCAACTTATTATGTTGATAATAATAAAGCTTTAGAGTTGGAGTCATCTTATTTTATGAGCCTCCGCTTTAATTATCTTACCTTAAGGAAAGGAGACTACTTCTTCATCGAGCCATATAGTCCTCATTGATTTAGTCGTCAGTTTGGATTTCATCAAAATGTTCCTAGACATCTTAAATAGGATATTCATACTGAATTTCTTGATATGGGACTAAGGTATTGGAGAATCTGTGTCTCATATACTTCTATGTCAAAAGTGACATTTCCACCTGTAATTACTTTTGTGAAGAAAATTTACTCAATTCGATATCCATCTAGGTGGGAAAGGTCCCATAGGAAGTTTCTTGAGGATAATATGGAGAATTTGGTGAAAAGAGTTGGGCCAAACTTTACTACTCCTTTAGAGGAAAAAAATCAAGATGTTGGAGAGGTTCTCTTAGAAGTTGATACCCCACTTTCCCCACAACCTTGAAGTAAGAGGCTTAAGTCCTCTAAGGGGTCTAAGAAAGAAATAGCCCGTACTTCTACCGATGTAGAGAGATGCCCCTTTATTCTTTCATCTAGAAAGCCAACCTCTCAAGAGACAAACAAAAGTACCAATGGGGATCAAAGTTTTGAAGAGAAAGAGACATGAATCAACCAAGTTTGAAGTTGTTGGGTTGGAGATTGTGGAAAACCAAGACGTTGATGGTCCTTCGATAACATTAGCCATTAAAATCGAAGAGGTTTCCCTTTGACCACAAATCCTTTTTTTTCTTTTCAATTTATGGTTCAGTAATTCACTAACTTTCTTCCCTCCCCTTTTGTGTAGGTAAACATTATTGAGTATCCAAAGGAATCAGTACAAGAGAAGCCGAAAATTAGTGCTGAATCTATTGTGACATCAAAACATGAGGCAGGGCCAACTTTAGTCATTGAGCAAGGACAGATAATTACATCCACTTCTTGTGACTAGGCTTTAAAAGGGTTGATCCTTGATTCAAATGGTACTCCTCCACTCTTTTCAAAGCCAGATGGGGCTAAGTCAATTTTTGAGAAAAAAACATTGTTTCAACTCACAAAAAGAAGTACATCTTGGGCCTTTGGGAAGAGATTTGTAGAAAACTTTCTAGAACTTCTCTAGACTCAATTTCATCTTATAAGGAAAATATTTATGAGATTCTCCAAGAGATGAGTGAATGTGTTTCATAGATCTTTCATCCTTGGAGCATTTGGTGGATTCTCTTTTCGAGCTTGCTACTTCCTATAGTCAAGAATGCTCTAATTTCATAGATAAGGTGCATAAAGATAAGAAGCTAGAGTTTCTTTCCAAGGCAAAGAAGAGTCTTGAGTCACTTATAGCGGACGATGGTGAGAAGACTAAACATGCTTCTTCTAAAAGAAAATCATTAAAGAAGGTCATAAAGAAGTTATCAACTTCACAAGCGGAGCCGAGAGGAACTTGAAGATGTTGTAGATGCTGCCAAGAAGGAGATTGAAGAAGTTTGAGCGTAGATTTCAATTTCTTAGAATGAGGTGTCTTTTTATGACAACATAGACTTCTTGATGGTTGATGATACGACTCGCTTGGGGCATTGATAGTAATAAGATGAGATGATTTTGTTCTTGTGCACCCAAGGCCAACTTACTTGAGTGCTTTTATAGAAGCTGATGAAGAAATGACTTATATGAATATACTCAAAGAATATAGGGATGTCTTCACTTGGAACTATAGAGAAATGTCTGACTTAAACCCCAAAATAGCAGTCCATCGATTGGCAGTCAAGCACGACGTTCGTCTTGTCAAGCAGGCTCAAAGATGTTTCAGGACATACTTTTTTCCATTGATTGAGAAAGAAGTTAACAAACTCATCAAGGTAGTCTTCATTCGTGAAGTTAAATATCCTATGTTGATTTCAAGTATTGTTCCCATGAGGAAGAAAAATGTCCAAATTCAAGTTTGTGTTGACTTTAGAGACCTCAATAATGCATGCCCTAAAGATGAGTCCTCGTTGCCCATTCCAGAGCTAATGATTGATGCTATGAATGGATATGAAGCAATGTCATTCATGGATGGTTCTTCTGGCTATAACCAAATACGAATGTCACCAAAGGATTAAGAACTCATGATATTTTGCACACCTAAAGGTATTTATTGCTACAAGGTAATGCCTTTTGGTTTAAAGAATGTTGGTGCCATATATCAAAGGGCTATAAACAATATATTCAACAACTTACTCCATAAAAATATCGAGTGTTATGTTGATGACTTGGTAGTGAAGTTGATAAAGAGGAGCGACCATCTGGAAAACTTGAGAATAGTGTTTGAGTTGCTTCGAAGGTATCAACTGAGGATGAATCCATTAAAATGTGACTTTAGAGTTACTTCTGGAATGTTTCTTGGCTTCATTGTGAGACATTGAGGAATTGAAATTGATCAAGCCAATATTGATACAATTTTGAAAACACTCGAGTCTCGAAATATTCATGAGTTGAAAAGCCTTCAGGGAAGGTTAGCTTACTTAAGAAGATTCATATCTAATCTAGCTGGAAGATGCCAATCATTCCATCATCTCATGAAGAAAGATGTTCTTTTTAAGTGGGATCAAACATGCAACAAAGCCTTTGAAAGCATCAAAATGTATTTGGCAAAACCTCCAGCTTTAGAAACTCCTATACCTGGAAAGCCATTGATACATTACATTGTGGCACAAGAAAGGTCCATAGGGGCCTTACTAGCTCAAAAAAATAGTGAAGGAAAAAAAAATTCTTTATTACTTGAGCAGAATGATGACACCAAATAAGCTAAATTATTCACCAATTGAGAAGTTATGTTTGGCGCTAGTCTTTCTGATTAAAAAAATGAAGCACTATTTTCAAGCTCATATCATCCATCTTATTTCCAGAGCAAATCCCATAATTTGTTATGTCGAAACCAGTTCTTAGTGATCGACTAGCAAGATGGTACCTTCAGTTCCAATAATTTGAGATTGTGTACATCCCTCAAAAGGCTGTGAAGGAATAAGTTTTGGCAGACCATCCTATACCAGACGATTGGGAATTGACTGATTTCAACCTTCATGGAAAATGTACTTTGATGGGGCTGCACATCATGGTGGAGCTAGTGTAGGCGTAGTATTTGTCACTTCGCAAGGGGAGGTCATACCATTCTCTTTTACTTTGAAACAATATTGCTTCAATAATGTCGCAGAGTATCAGGGGTTGATACTTGGACTCGAAATGGTTGTTGACATGAAGCAATTACAATTTCAAGTCTTTGGTGACTCTTTATTAGTGATCAAACAACTGTCAGGAAGATATGAGGTCAAGAAACCTGAACTTTGTCCCTATCACTGTTATGCCCAGAAGTTGATTGGATGGCTTGGAGATGTTACTTTACAACATGTTCCATGGAAGGAAAATAAAATAGTTGATGCCTTGGCTACTTTACCTTCAACTTTAACTCTCCCAGAGCAAACACAAGTTACTATCTGTCAAAAATGAGTGATACCATCAAATGAAGATGAGTATGAAACAGAGCATCTCATTGCTATGGCTGAGGTTGATAAAGATGATTGGTAACAATCTACTATTGACTACTTTTCTTATGAGATAATCCTAGAAGATACAAGAAGAAGGATTACCATTCATCATCGAGCGCCTTGTTTTCTCTACTACAAAAACACATTGTATAGGATATTATTTGAGGGAATGCTCATGTGATGTTTGGGGGAGGAAAAAACGGCCAAAGCTTTTCAAGAGGTACATTCAGGGGTGTGTGGATCGCATCTGTCTGGACCAAAGCTCCATTTCACATAAAACGAATGGGGTATTATAGGCCAACCATGGTGAAAGATTGCCTAGACTTTGGTTGAAGGTGTAAATCTTGCCAATTCCATGCCAATTCCATACATCAACCGCTCAATATTTTGCACCCAACTATCGCATCTTGGCCATTTGATACTTGGGGATTAGATGTTGTTGGACCACTACCAAAATTTTCTGGTAGGCATTTATACATCTTGGTTATGACTGATTACTTCTTAAAATAGGCTGAAACTGTAGCTCTTAAAGGAGTCAAGAAGGAGAATGTTGCAAACTTCATTCAAGTGAACATTTTCTATAAATTTGGCATTCCACGATACATAATAACATATAATGGAAAGCCGTTCACCAACAAATTAATGGATAAGATCTGTGATCTATTTGGTTTTAAGCAGCAGAAATCTTCTACGTATAATGTTACCGCCAATGGTCTAGCAGAGGCATTCAACAAAATTCTATGCAATCTATTGAAGAAAGTTATCTCTAAGTCCAAGAAAGATTGGCACGAAAGAATGGAAGAAGCTTTGTGCGCATATAGGACAACATACCACACACCAACTCAAGCAACCCCTTATTCACTTGCTTTTGGAGTTGAAGCAGTCTTGCCACTCAAGTGTCAAATACCTTCCTTGAGACTGGCTATCCAAGAAGGCCTCACTGAAAAAGAAAATGCCCAACTACGTCTTGCTGAATAAGAAGAACTTGATGAAAAGAGATTAGAAGCCTAACAAAACCTTGAATGTTATCAAGCTCGTTTATCTCATACTTTTAATAAGAAGGTTTGTTCGAGGTGTTTTCAAGTTGAAGATGAAGTCCTTGTGGTGAGAAGGCCCATTGTCACTTCATGTAATTTCGGTGAAAAATTTACCTCGAAGTGGGATGGACCATATGTGGTGCAAGAGGTATACTCAAATGGTGCTTACAAGCTTGTCGATGCAGATGGCATAAGGATCAGTCCTATAAATGCATAATTTCTTAAGAGGTACTATCCTTAAGGCAAATGATATTTCTTGAAGTACGAGTATAAAATTGTATGATACTCCAGGCTGCAAGAGTATAAACTGTGTACGACACCCCCTAAAAAAAAGTCCGCTAGGTTGAAAATCTCAAAAGAGGTTGAAATTAGGACCCAAAAAAAAAACAACACTCCCCCAGAACTACGTTGTGAATTGATCCTCTTCATTGAGGTACGTAGGTACTTAGAATTATATTCTAAGTTCAGTTGTACGAGTGTTAAAAAACTATATATTTCCACCTGATTCCTCATGAGGGCAAATCACTATGGTATGCGAGCTTCTTTAATACCATGCTTGAAGTCTTCAAATTCTTCAAGATTGCAAGTTGAAGTTTTTGAATTCCTCAAGTATGCAAATAGAAGTCTTTGAATTATTCATATATGCAAGTCGAAGTCTTCAAACTCTTCAAGTTTACAAGTTGAAGTCTTCGATCCTCCAAGTATGAAAATCAAACTCTTCAAATCCTCCAAGTATGCAAATCAAAGTCTTCAAAGACCTCACAACCTTCAAATCCTTCAAGTAGGCAAGGTGAAGTTTTAAATTCTTAAAGTATGCAAGTTGAAGTCTCAAATTCTTTGAGTTTTCAAGTTGAAATCTTTGAATTATTCATATATGTAAGTTGAAGTCTTCAAATTCTTTAAGTTTGCAAGTTGAAGTTTTCAAATTCCTCAAATATGCAAGTAAAAGTCTTTGAATCCTCCAAATCTTTGAAGTCTTCAAATTCTCTTCTTTTTTAAAGTTAAAATTCCAAATCCGTCATGCTTATAAGTCAAATTCTTGAAAGTTGTTGGGTCTAAAAGTTAAATCTTTCAAGCCTTGACATTTAAATTTACCTTTCTTAAGGCAAAAGTGAGTAACTATCACTTTGTATCATGAGGATTTCTTCAAATTGCCTTTCTTTGGGCAAAGACGAGTTTCCATCCCTTCATGCCAGGAGAATATCTCTAAATTGTCATGCCTTGAGGTGGACAAAATTTGTCCCTTTGCACCTCAAACTGGCCTTTTTGGAGGTTTATCTGGAAAAGGATCTTTAGATTTCCATGCATTAAGGTGGACAAAAATTGTCCATTTGTACCTTAATCTGGCCTTTTCACAGGTTTATCTATAAAAGGATCTTTAGATTTTCATGCCTTAAGGTGGAAAATTGTTTTGCCTTTGCACCTTAAGCTGACCTCTTTTGCAGATTTATCTTTAAAAGGATCTCTAAATTTTCATGCCTTAAGGTGGACAAAATTTGCCCCTTTGCACCTTAAGCTGACATTTTCATCCCTCATGTGTTTAAACATTGGGAACATTGTAAAGTCTCAAATTGGTGATCCCTTATGTTTAAATATTTGGGAACAGTGTAAAACGTCAAATTGATAGTCCCTTATGTTTAAACATTGGGAACTTTATAAAGTCTCGCATTGGGGGTCCCTTATGTTTAAACATTAGGAACTTTGTAAACCCTCGAATTGTTGGCCCCCTTATGTTTAAACATTGGAAACATTGTAAAGCCTCGAATTGGTGATCCCTTATGTTTAAAAATTTAAAAACAGTGTAAAGTCTCGAATTGGTAACCCCTTATGTTTAAACATTTGAGAACATTGTAAAGCCTTGAATTGGTGATCCCTTATGTCTAAACATTTGGGAACAATGTAAAGCCTCAAATTGTTGGTCCCTTATGTTTAAACATTTGGAACATTCAAATTAGTTATCCCATATGTTTAAACATTGGGAACACTGTAAAGCCCCAAATTGATGATCTCAAGGTGAGGACATAGAACACATCCCTTCATACCTGGAGATCAAATTCTTATATTATGGATTCACAAAATACAAATATCGCTCCCTTTGACCTACAAAAAAGAGGGACGAACAAAAAAATAATAATAATAAGAAGAAAGTCGCACCTAAACAAAGACACCTGGGGTTAGACTTCAATTTTAATTGAAGCAGTATGAAGAAGCACACCCCTATTTATAGGATGTTGTTCAAGAAGAAAAAAGGAAAAAAAGAAGGAAAGATAGCAAAAAAAAGGAAAAAAGGAAAAAAAAGAAAAGAAAGAAGAAAAAAAAGAAAGAAAAAGTGGTCTCTGAACATGTGAAAAGAAAAAAAAAAGAAAAGAAAGGAAAAGAAAAAAGGAAAGGAAAGAAAAGAAAAGAAAAAGGAAAAAAAAAGGAAAGGAAAGAAAAGAAAAAAAAGAAAAGAAGGTCAAATTTTTCTTTTTCAAATAAGGTAAAGTTGAGACCATTTTTTTTCTACACATCAATATTATTATAATATTATAATAATAAAATTATAATATTATATCAATGCTTCTTTATAATAATATAGTTAATATTATTATAATATTAAATTAATATTTCAAGTCTAGTCTTCAAATGATAAAATCTTTTGATTAGACTTGAAGCAGGGGGCATTTGTAATTATTTAAAATTTGTTAAATATAAATTTTAAAATGATTCAAATTATATTAAATTCATGAATATATTAGTCCAAATAAATATTATGGGTTAATATAATTGGGTTAATCGTTTAAGTCCAATAAATATGAATTTAATTAAAACCCATGTTAATTGATTTGAGCTACAATAAAAGAGTCCAAATTAATAAGCCCAATATTATTTCATCCAAGAGGCCCATCTTGGTGCCACGTGTCAAATGATGTGGTACGCCAAGTCAAACAAAGAAGTATCCATCTTGGCATCATGTGTCAAATAATGTGGCACGCCAAGTCAAACAAAGAAGTGTACATCTTGGTGTCACATGTCAAATGATGTGACACGCCAAGTAAAACAAAGAAGCCAATAAAATCATGTCATGTGTAAAAATGACAAGTTCATTTCATTAAAGCCCAATATGCCATGTCACTTAAATCTGATTGGTTGAAGGAAAGTCTTTCCTATTATAATTCCTCTATTTTACAATTATAAATAGGAGTTTTCATAATTAAAAGAAGGAGAGAGAATTCTAACAAGAAGTTAGAGAGAGCTCGTGGATCAAACGCCACACATTTCTCTACAAGTTCAAAAATTCAAACATTCAAGTTCAAGAACAAGCTTAAAAGCTCTTGATCTCAAGAGAAAATTCAAGTTTCAAGTATAAGATTAAAAACAAATTCAAATTTCGAGATCAAGTTGAAGAATAAATTTCAGATTCAAGATCGAGTTCAAGAGCACTTGAATTTACACTTGAAAAGGTGAATAAGAAGATTTATAGAGATTGTAACACTCACATATTGAAATCAAATACTACAAATTATTTGTGATATTTTTCGTTCTTGATTATTATTTTCTTGACACGAATTTTATCTTCTAGAAACTGGCACGCCCCGTGGGACAGTTTGTAGACAATAAAATTCGTGTCAAAAAAATAATAATTAAGAACGAAAATTATCGCAAACAATTTGTAGTATTTGATTTTAATATGTGAGTGTTACAATCTCTATAAATTCTCTGATTCGCCTTTTCAAGTGTAAGTCCAAGTTCTCTTGACCTTGATCTTGAATTTGAAATTTTTTCTTGAACTCAATCTCAAAATTTGAATTTGTTCTTGATCTTGTACTTGAAACTTGTATTTTTTCTTGAGTTTGATCTTGAGTTCAAGAGCTTTTAAGCTTGTTCTTGAACATGAATGTTTGAATCCTTGAACTTGTAGAGAAATTTGTGGCGTTTGATTCACGAGCTCTCTCTAGCTTCTTGTTAGAGTTCTCTCTTCTTTTAATTATGAAGACCCCTATTTATAGTTGTAGAATAGAGGAATTGTAATAGGAAAGACTTCCCTTCAGCCAATCAGATTTAAGTGACATGACATATTGGGCTTTAATGAAATGGACTTGTCATTTTGACACATGACATGATCTTATTGACTTCTTTGTTTGACTTGGCATGCCACATCATTTGGCATGTGGCGCCAAGATGGACACTTCTTTGTTTGACTTGGCGTACCACATCATTTGACACGTGCCGCTAGGATGGGCCTCTTGGATGAAATAATTTTGGACTTATTAATTTGGACTCTTTTATTATAGCTCAAAACAATTAACATGGGTTTTAATTAATTCCATACTTATTGGACTTAAACGAATAACCCAATTATATTAGTGCATAATATTTCTTTGGACTAATATATTCATGAATTTAATATAATTTGAATCATTTTAAAATTTATATTTAATAAATTTTAAATGATTA
>JBCEWC010007836.1:0-20833 GCA_038996855.1 Solanum aculeatissimum | reverse complement strand
TAATTAAGTAAGAATTTAAAGAAAAATAGTGAAAAGACGATTTTGTCTAAAGAAGAGTCCTTTAATGAAGGGCAAAATGTTCAAACAACATTTTTAAGGGTCTTCACACTTTTAATATAGTATAGATGTATTTTTTCATCTTATTAATATGAGTATAATTATATCTAGTTTTCGAACATCTAAATTTAAAATTTAAAATATTAAATTATTCTAATCTAATTTAATTTCAAAAATTAGTCAAATGTGATTCTGATAAGTATCTCTTCACATTGTCTCAACTGCAGGATATGGTTGTCTCTTGTATTATTTTAGTCTCAGCACTTTCTTTAAGAATCAGTTGTTCAAATCTTCCCTTGAAATATTCAACCATGGGAGACAACTTAAATGCAACTTCTTTGCTGGATAATGTCTCAACAGAGAACACCATGTCACTCTCTATTGATAATGCCTTTCATCTTCCTTCTCCATTGCCCATTTGGCCTTCAGGTACTTTCTCAACATCAATCTTGCAATCATTTCCCATGATTAGTATTTGATCGCTTGTTAATTGTCGTCCGTTATTTGAAATACTATACTTCTGCATTTGCAAATGTTACTTTGAAATACAGCTATGAGGAGTAACTCAACGGAAATATTGGTTTCTGCTCACTATTTTCAACTTTCAGTTTCTAAGTGAAGTTCATTTCAAACACAAGGTATTCTTGTATTTCAGGTGGATGCTTTGCAAGTGGAGTCATTGATCTTGGAGGATTACATGTGTCTCAAATATCATCCTTAACTAAAGTTTGGTCTATCCATGAAGGTGGACCAGATAATCTTGGAGCTACATTCTTTGAACCATCAAATATACCAAATGGATTCTTTATGTTTGGTTCCTATAGCCAGCCTAATAATGTCCCCCTTTTTGGATGGACTCTTGCTGGGAGAGATACATTAGGAGGCTTGCTGAAGATGCCAACTGACTACACCCTTGTATGGAGTAGTCAGAACTTGAAAATCAAGCAGGATGGTGTCGGCTATATCTGGCTGCCAATACCTCCTGAGGGTTATAAAGCCATAGGCTATGTTGTCACGACCTCACCTCAGAAGCCTTCGCTGGATAAAGTCCGTTGTGTTAGTGATGATCTCACTGATACATGTGAAAGTCATGATTGGATTTGGGGCACCAATGGTTTGAATGTGTACTCATCGAGACCCAGAGACAGAGAAGTGCAAGCTTTAGGAGTGGCAACAGGCGCTTTTATGGTTCAGAAGAATGGAGCTGCAGAATCATTAGCTTGTTTAAAGAATGTCAAAACTGATATATCTGCTATGCCAAATATGAACCAAGTTAAAGCATTGGTTCAAGCGTACTCGCCACTGATTTATTTTCATCCTGATGAAGAATACTATCCCTCATCAGTGACATGGTTTTTTCAGAATGGAGCATTATTATATACCAAAGGACAAGAATCTTCACCTGTAGGTATTCATCCCGCAGGTTCAAATCTTCCTCAAGATGGCTCAAACGATGGTGCTTACTGGTTAGACCTCCCGACTGATGATGCAGCAAAAACTAATGTCAAGAAAGGAGATTTGCAGGGTGCTACAGCCTACTTACACGTTAAACCAATGTTTGGCGCAACATATACTGATATTGCTGTGTGGCTATTTTATCCCTTCAATGGAGCTGCAAAGGCTAAACTTGAATTCATGACCATTTCCTTGGGGAAAATTGGAGAGCACGTTGGCGATTGGGAACATGTTACATTGAGGATTAGCAACTTCAACGGAGAGTTACAAGGCGTATACTTTTCACAACACAGTGGAGGGATGTGGGTAAGTGCTTCTCAGCTAGAATTTCAAAATGGTAACAAACCTGTGGTGTACTCATCGTTGCATGGACACGCCGCTTATCCAAGACCAGGAAAGAATTTGCAAGAGTGTGGAATCATAAATGATACAGGAAAGGGGAAGTTGATGGACATAGGAGCAAACTTCTCAGTAGTAGCAGCAGAATACTTGGGTCCAACAATAGTGGAGCCAGCATGGCTTAACTATGGAAGGGAATGGGGTCCAAAAATTAGCTATGATATATCAAAAGAGCTGAAGAAAGTAGACAGATTTATGATTGGGAAGCTGAAGAAAGCTTTTGAGAAAATAGTGAGAGATCTACCAAATGAGGTTTTGGGTGAAGAAGGACCAATAGGTCCAAAGTTTAAAGACATGTGGAGTGGTGATGAAAGGTGCTGAACATTGATATAAAAAACAAAGGAATTTGCTTTGACTCAATATTTGTCTTATCTACTAGTCATTTCTTGGTTGTAATGATTGACAACAATAAACCCGTTTGTTATATCTCATTTTAATTCGAGGTCAAACAGTGTAAAATATATTGGTGATTCCTAAATTAATTAATTTAAGGAGTCGTCATCTAATTATTTAAGTAAATTAGGATACCTAAATATTTAAGTAATGTATTACTAAAATTAACTCCAATTAATGGTCTACTAATTCTAGCTACGTGTTCTAATTATCCTAAAGAGAAGGCGTAAGGCATACTTTAAGATCCATAAAAATGGTTAACCGATCAAACTTAAGTTAATTAATTAAAACTAAATAAAAGTGCTAAGGAAGAAGAAATGTTGAAAAAAATTTAATTTGCAAACATTTATTTAAACGTTGAAATCAGTAGCACATTTGAAAGTTGAAAGAACTCTTAAACTTGAATAGAATAGTAACAATTTTTTTTTGCAAAAAAAGAGTCACTTGCTAAGAAAACACTTTTACTAGTTCAAAATTTATGGCTAAGTAAATAGAAATTTGATCATTTTACTCATGCATTAGCAATGCTTAATGAAACACAAAAAAATTTTAAACACATTTTTAAAAGAAATTAAATTTTTTACCAAAATTAAATGTTTAAAGCTCTTTAATACTTTTTATGTGTTTGAAAATATTTGAAGCACTTGTATTGCAAATATATATATTCATGCAGAACAATTGAATGTCAAGTGCATGTGAAAATATTTATGCATCAAAATATATATTTTTTTTTTTAAAAAAAAGACCAAACTTCACTTGTAGATTTTCAAATCATGACTTTATAAGTAATTTAAACCACTAAGCGTATAACACATTTTGAAAAGAAATTTAAATAATTTGTTTAAGTTAAATGCTTAAAGCTTTTTAATTAAGACATTTTTTCTCCATCAAGAAAATTTTCTGTGAAAGGTAGACCAATTTTTGACAAAGAAATTTAAAATATTTAATAGATACATTTGTCATCTTTAAAAGTTCTCTTTTAAAAGTTGGGAGGTTGTTATGAAAGATGAGTGTGACTATATATATATATATATATGTGTGTGTATATCACTTTATGATGAATTATGATCAAGTGAATTTAATACAATTTTTTCCCACACTTGAAGTCTCTTCTCTTGTTCACTGCAATGCGACCTCCATTAACGGGGGAAAATTGACTTGTATGGCTAGATTTTCTCATGGTATCAGAGCCGAACTGTTCTAAGTCCATTCCACATTCTAATTCCAAGCTATAAGTGTCACAATGATATCATTTAGAGTTTTTTTTTGTTCAAATTTCATTGAAGAGTTGTGATTGATCTTTCTGTTGTTGTCTTCAACAAGTTGATATTGAGAATCTATTTCTTTTCCTTGTGTGACTCCTTTCTTATTGGATTCTTCTACTCGTCCAGTATTGAGGAGGATCGATTTGTCAGTTTTACCTTGGAGTCTAGTTTTTTTTCTCTCAAGCATTGAGGTTTAGTTTTCTTATCAATGGTTGATATTCAAGATGATAATGTTTTCAATAGTTCAAACACTACATCTGCAACTAGATTGGACATTACAAGTCCCTTGTACTTGCATCCTACTGAGAATGTGAGTTCAACTCTACTTCCTGCTATGTTCGATGGACCCACATATAGATCCTGGAGAAGAGTTGTCCTTAGAGGCCTATTAGTGAAAAACAAAACAAGATTTATAAATGGGAAGGTTGCAAGACCAGATGCAGAAGGTCCAAGTTTTGCACAATGGGAGAGATGAGATGACATGGTGACATCCTGGATTTTGAATTCACTCTCACTTGATTTGAGAGATAGCTTACACTATGTGAATAATGCAAAGGAGCTTTGGAAGGAATTGAAGAACAAGTATGATCAAACAAGTGGATGTAAATTGTATCAACTTCAAAAGGAGATAAATGATTTGGTGCAAGGAAGCTTAGACATTACTGGATACTACACCAAGATGAAGAAGTTATGGGAAGAGATGAACACTATTGATGTACGTTCTCAATGCACATGCATGTGCACTTGTGGTGGAAAGACAAAAATCCATAAGGCTGAGTAGGATAGAAGACTCATACACTTTCTAATAGGACTTAATGAAGTGTATACTGCCATAAGAGGAAACATACTAACGATGAGTGTTTTGCCTAATATGGCACATGTTTTTGCCATACTGTTACAGGAGGAGAAACAAAGGGAAGTAAAACCTCATTATCACAGTATGTTGGAATCTATATCTTTGAATGCATCTATTTCGAATTACAACAGTGGAGGATCTAAACGATTCCAGACAAACTACAACTCATACAAAGGAAGTACTAGCAATTCTGGAAGCTCTAGTGGTGTCAACAACAACTTCTTTAGAGGAAGTTCCGAATCTGGTAGCTCTTATACACAAAGCAGGTCAAACTTGTTCTGTGACTTTTGCAAGCGAACTGGTCACACCAAGTATAGGTACTACAATTTGTATGGATATCCACCAGGCTCAAGGTTCTGAAAGGGAAAAGGTTCAACATCTGTTGCATATGTACACAACTGTGAGAAAGATTCTGATGTTAAAGGACATATGCCAGTAAGCCTAACCAAAGACCAATATGAGAAATTTTCGAATCTCCTGGGGACTTTATATGTTGGAGGTGGAATTGATAACACAAAGAACATGATGAATGGAGCTGTAAATCTAGCAGGTATACTTGTTTGCTACTCTTTCATTACTAAAATAGGTGATCTATCATGTGAATGTGCTAAATCGACTGCTGGTTCTTGGACCATAGATTCAAGAGCATCACATCATATGACCTATAACAAGGATAGCCTCAGAAATATTAGAACCCTTTCATACCCCTTCTTAGTGACCTTATCAAATAGATACAAAGTTAAAGTAACTCAGATTGGGGATGCATATTTAAATCCAGTTTTGACTTTATACTGAGTGTTGTATGTGCCCAGTTTCAAGTTTAATTTGATCTCAGTTCATTGTTTGGCATTACAACTCAGATGGATAGTCAGTTTTAATAGCTTATCTTGTCTATTGCTGGGCCCTTCTCTGAAGAGCCCTCTGGAGCTTGGTAGAGCTAAAAATGGACTGTACTACTTGTGCCCTAAATGCCACAATTGTTCCTCACCTTCAAATGGTAATGTTCTGTCTCATGTCACTAAGTGTTCTCTTTTTCCTTCAAGTTGTTTGTCTATTCCTTCCAAGTCCTTGTCTGTCTCATCTTCTATCAAGTATAACAAAGGTCTAACTGAAAACAAATATCAAAGTTCATCTTCTATTGTAATAGATTCTCAAGCATGTAATAAAGAGACTTGTGTTGGCAATAATTATAGTTCTTTTAATGACAATTCTACTCATGTTCTTGATAGTGAGCTTTTATGGCATGCTAGACTAGGACATGCACCTTTTGTAAAGATGAAGGGTATCTCAACTATACCTATAAAATTTTCCACCAGACAACCCTTTACTTGTACCATATGCCTCATGACCTGACAAACCAAGATTCCCTTTCCAGAAAGCACCACCAAAACTAATAAAATCTTTGAACTACTGCATATTGATCTGTGGGGATCTTACCATATACCCACTCATGGTGGCTATCACTATTTCCTAACCATGGTAGATGATTATAGCAGGTCAACTTGGACACAATTACTCAGGTGCAAGAGTAATGCACTTCAAACATTAAAGACTTTTGTATCACTTATAGAAAACCAATTCCAAACTAACCTGAAAATCATTAGAACTAACAAAGGACTGGAGTTCACAAGTGGTGAGACAACCAAATTCTTCTAAGAAAAAGGAATTGTGCATTAATGATCCTATCCCTATACACTACAACAAAATGGTGTAGTAGAGAGAAAACATAAATATCTCCTAGAAACAATAAAGGCACTCCTATTTCATTCAAAGTTACCTATGAAATATTGGGGAGAGTGTGTTTTGACAACCACTTATATCATAAATAGATTGCCTACAACAGTTCTTCAAAACAAATCTCCTTATGAGTTTTTGTACCAAATGAAACCTACATACTCTCACCTCAGAAATTTTGGTTGTCTATGCTTTCCTACCACTCTAAAGACTCACAAAGACAAATTTGAACCAAGAACAACACCCTACATATTTGTTGGATACCCATTCTATACAAATGGATAAAAAGTATTAGGTTTAGTTACCAAAAGGGTTCATGTTTCTAGAGATGTATTATTTCATGAAAATGTGTTTCCTTTCGCTTCTGCTCCTGTTGGTTTTGACTTTAATTCAGTCTTGAGGTCACTTGGTCGAAGATGTCACAATTTAACTCATTTAATTAACACAAAGAACATCCTTGATGATAATGATATACTAGATAAAAACATGCACCATGAACCTGTAAATATCAAAAGATACATAAGTATCCATAAACATAAATTAGGAACCAGTACATCCACACTTATCCCAGAACCAAATAATTTACCTACAAATAATGCCCATCCTGCACCTAGAAGAACAACTAGAACTCTTCACACTCCAAAGTATCTGAGAGAATATTATTTATACCTTGCCTAAACTTCAATCCGACTTACCTATTGTCACGATCCAAAATGGAGTCATGACTAAAATGCCACTTAATTTCAAACCCAACAATAAAAGTGCACTAGAAGGAGAAAAATTCAATAGATAAATAGTCACCCCATAAAACCATATTCCAGAACCTGGTTTCACGAGTGTAAAGAACATCTAATAACAAAACTAGAGAAATCAGTACATCTCAGTCTTTGAATAAAAACAAAGACTACACAACTAAGATAGAATCTAATGACAACTCGAAGCCCTGAATCTCACCACTAGATCTGGATAATCAACTACTCGAACGAATCAATCACCACGTGAAAATCCCTGGTTGGAATCTGTGGGGGGAGAAAGAAGTAGGGGTGAGTACACATAATATGTACCCAATAGGTTTAACCGACTGAGAATCAGAAATTGAATAAACTATGAAATAATCTAGGAACGCTTCCACCTGTAACAGAAAAATCAATTTGGTATCGGTGTTGCTAATTTATATAGAACGACACAAATAAAGTAAACATATAATCTCAAATAAGCCAATCTAAAACAACCACAAGTAGTATAATGAGATGGTATGCAATGCAATGCAGTGCAATATGGTATCAAGAACGTCACACACCCTATCATATACACCCCCGTCGAGCTAAGGCTCTATAGACTAAGGGAACCCATGAGGACCTCGCAGGCCATATACCTCAATCACAATATATCAACTTCTTTACCACCTAACTCGTGGTCAAGGACTCATGATAACAATATTCTAGCTGCCTTGCCACCTAACTCGTGGTCAAGGGTTTTAAAAGTAGTTTCATAGTTCACCATTTCTCAATATGTCAAGACATGTAATATGAGGATGCATGCAATGAAGACACAATTATGGAAGCAATATTTTCCTCAATAAGCACAATAAATGTCAAAGTTCTCAAAGTTTAGCATTTAAAATATTCACCCTCTTTTATAATTGAGATACAATTCTCTTTAAAATACTCTTCCATATTTTAACAATTTTCTTCTCAAGTAAACCATGATCCTCAATATCATATCAAAATGATCTCCCTCTCTCAATATGTCATATTCACAATATTCTCAAACAAACACATAGACAATTAAATCCCTCACACAAGCATCACAATAAGAATTTCCAACCTAACACATGATACTACCCCATCCCATAGATTATAATATAAAAATATTCAATAACTCAATCCCAATCTCAAAGAACGATAGCCAAACCTACTTCAATGTCAAAACCACACTCAAACAATTCTACCGAATGGATAAATCTTGAATTCAACTCCCAAAATGACAATTCTCTATTAAGAACGAAACATAAACGTCTCCAATGACACCCATATTACTATATATCTAGCCCAGACTCAAAAACTCATCTAAATTTTATAATCAAGTATAGAGTTAAATCTTAGTTCCTTCACATAGCATAAATCTAATGGTGTTTATATAATATAATACACGTACTATTTAATCACTATCCCTTTTTTTCAAATTAAACCATGCTACTGCTAACTACACGAAGTAACAAAATAATATAAAGCTAACAAACACAGTACGAAAGAAGCCTAGCAATTAACTTTCTGCCAACCCATTCTATATGCTATATTATATTATACTCCTAATTTTTTCATCTTGACCTTAAATAGCTAATGATTACTGTTTATTGTTGTCCCCCACTAACCTCCAAAATCATCATACCTAGGTCACCTTAAATTCCCAATTCATTCTCCAACAAATTACATACATATATAAAGGGATAAGGAAGGAGATAATTTACTATAACAATTTTAAGGTTAGGACTAATTTTCTCACCTGAAGGTTGAAGATACGATGGTGCTTTCTCTCGCAATCGTTTGTGAAGATAAGTTTTTTAGCCTTTCCTTTCTTTCCTCAGATTAATAATGTATTAAAAGTGACAATTCTATTAACTTATTTTAGTAATATAGGATATTAACTAAATTACCATTTTAACTCCTTAATTAAATCAAATATCTAAACTTATTCACCAAATAAGTGACTATAATTATCGAATAGTCTAAAATATCAAATAAAATTTTATAAGATAAATCTTTTAGGAAATTAAGAGGACTAATTCTAAAAAAATGATACTATGGGTCATTACATCATCCACCACTAAAAATTATATTTGTCCTCGAACATAACGTAGAACAAAGTACCTGAAGCTTAGAAAAGATGAGGATATTTAACACGCATGTCAGACTCTGTCTCCCAAGTCGCCTTCTTAAAAGGCCGATGTCGCCATTGAACTTTAATTGAAGCGATCTCCTTAGTCCTGAGCCTACGAACCTATCTATCTAGAATGACTACTGGCTCCTCCTCATAGGTCAAATCCAAATCCAAATCTAACTCTACGGTATCATAAAAAATAACATGAGACTTGTCCAATATATATTTTCGAAGCATGGATATATGGAATACTGGATGAACAACTGATAATCTAGGTGGCAAAGCCAACTTATAAGCCACCTCATATACTCTCCTCGGAATCTCAAACAGACCAATAAACCTCGGGCTAAGCTTTCCCTTCTTCCTGAACCTCATCGCACCCTTCATGGGTGATATCTTCAACCACACATGATTGCCTACCATAAAATCCAAGGGACAAACTCTCCTATCAGTATGATGTGCTGCCAAAATACAACACGTTTAATGCTTAAAACTTGAGATTTTGTGTGTTCTCAATGCGATGTTAGTAGATTTGATATGTGTTTCATTTTATTTTGTAAGATTTTAGTGTTGGCTTGACTTTGGGCTTGAAGTACAGAAAAGTGTAATTTTTGGAGGTATATAAGACCCTCTACAAGTCGTGGGTTCTTTCACGATTCATAGAAGAGGTTTCGTTTGTTCTTACAGTGCAGGGGTGAAAATTGAATTACACTCTACGAGAGAGGACCACAAGTCGTAAACCAACATACGAGTTGTAGAGTGTGATTGTGAAGCAAGGATCAGAGATGGAAAAGTTATTGAAAAGTGGAATAGACGAGACCCATCACGGGTCGTGGAATCCTCCACGGCCCGTGAAAAGGTTTCATGAAAAGCGCCTGCTGGATGTAACTATATTCCACGAGACCTATTCACGAGTCGTGAACTACTACATGAGCCATAAATGATGCTCGTAAATGATGCCGACACAGTTAACCTATTTCATTTTGGCTTTATATTTTAAGTACTATAAATAGGTTTTTAGGTTTTTTTTAGTAATGTACAATGAGATACAACAATAGACACAGAGAGAACAACCTAGCTTGATTGTGAACATCATTTTTGTGATTTTACTACAATCTTTTGGTTCAAGTTTGCAATTATATTGAGAAGTTGGATTTGTGTTCTTCTATTCTTGCGTGTAAGTACTTTAATTATGACTTCTTCTTGCATAATTTCTTAAAACACTCCAAGCATGTGTGGCTAAATCTACAACTAGGGTTGTGAAAACCATGACGAACTAACTAAGATAAAATTGGATAACTTGCAAATTCTTGGACGGTGTTAGGATGCATTAGTTAATCTCTTTGTTTTAATCAATTTTTAACGGTGACCAACGTTAGAACTAGCCTAGTATCACTTGCCAGATCAAGAAAGTGAGTAATAGGAAAAAAATTAATTAACAGGAGTTGATAAGTTTCTCTAAACTAATAAATCTAACTAAAATAAGTAAGATCGTACTGGGATAGAGTAAAGGTTAGTAAAGCGACACACAGAGACAGATCAAGTAATGTGATGAAATTCACCTATACGCAGGATCAAGGGTTTAGGAGAACATAACTTACTGTCCTACACCTACACACCAGAAAAGAGTCGCAAGTATCCAAGAGCACTTAGTTAGTGAGTCATAGGAAACACATAGCCCTAGTATGTTTTTCTCTTGATTTCAAACACATGCATTTTAGTTTAGATCTTACTTTCACTTGCAAAACCCTTTTTTTGTGTTTATTGTCCTTTTTTCTGGGAGATAATAGGGTTAATCGATTCAATTTACAAGTTGTGCTAATACAGATTCTACCATATTCTTCGTGGGAATGATCCTAACCATTGTTAGGTTAAATACTTGATACGGTCGCTTTAACCTCCGAGTAGAGGTGTGGAGTGAACGAGATCAAGCAAATGAACTCGATATAGGATCGTTCATTGCTTGTCAGTAACTCTTCCATCTCTGATCCTTGCTTAACGATCACACTCTATGGCTCATATGCTGGTTCACGACTAGTGGTCCTCTCTAGTAGAGTGCAACTCAATTTTGACCCCTACATTATAAGAACAAACAAAACCTCATATACCACTCGTGGAAGGACCCACGACTCGTAGAGGGTCTTGTATACCTTCAAAAACTGCACTTTTCTGTACTTCAAGCCCAAAGTCAAGCCAACATTGAAATCCTGCAAAATAAATAGAAACACACATAAAATCTACTAACATCGCCTTGAGAACACATAAAATTCCAAGTTTTAAGCATTAAACGTGTTGTATTTTGACAACACATCACAACATAGCTCTTCTGCCGACTCTGGGTTATCAACATTCAACTCTGAATCAAGCTCACCCACTCCACTACATCTCTAAGAAAATCAGTGTCTAAAGCATCAACAACGACTGAGTCAAACCACCCAATAGTCGAACCATCCAATAGGTGTGTATGGCACTATCACAGGGCCTTGTAGTGGATAACAATAACATGATTTGAAAGATAAAGAAATCATTGTATGGCCTAAAGCAGGACAATATGCAATGGTATGAGAAGTTGGCCAGTAGCCTTTGTTCAAGAAGGTATATGCACTTGGACAGTGACTATTCATTGTTTTATAAGAAAGGGATAGGAACTCTGGTGTTTGTTGTTGTGTATGTGGATGATGTAATCTTAATTGGTACTGATCTAAAAGGTATTACCTCCTTGAAAAAATACCTTCATGACCAACTCAAGATAAAAGATCTTGGAAAGTTGCATTATTTTTTGGCACTGGAGATACTATATAGGGAAAAAGAAATTCTCATTTCACAGAGAAAATTTATGGTAGATCTCTTAAAGGAGTATAATGATATGAATTATAGACCAACTACATCACCACTTGATACTAGTAAAAAGTTGAAAGCCACAGAGGGCAACCTGCTGTCAGATCCTCCTTACTACAGAAGATTAGTTGGGAAACTCAATTTCCTTACAAACATAAGGATGGACATAGAATATAGTGTTCAACAACTTAGACAATTCATGCAGTCCCCTGGGGAACCACATTTGAAGGCAACTTACCATGTCCATAGGTATTTGAAGCAAGATCCTACACTTGAGATTTTTATTTCTAGCAGACCTGTGCTTACTATTAGTGCTTACTGTGATTCAGATTGGGTTACTTGCCCTGATTAAAGGAAGTCAATAAATGCATATCTAGTTCTTATGGGGGATAATCCCATTAGCTAGAAGTCCAAGAAACAAACCACAGTGCCATTATCATCTGCTGAGGCAGAGTATAGAGCAATCAAACAAGTGGTAGGAGAGTTGACATGACTTGAAAAATTACTTGATGAATTAACAATGAATTACCCTCTACCAATTCAGGTTTTTTGTAACAGTTAGGCAACAATTCATATTACTAGGAATCCAGTTTTTCATGAATGTACGAAACACATAGAAGTGGATTATCACTTTGTTCAAGACAAGCTTCAACAAGGACTAATATCACTCCATCATGTGTCCACAGAGTCATAACTAGCTGACATTTTCACCAAGGCCTTGACTGGAGTAAAACACATTGCCATCCTAGAAAAGTTGTTTGTGACTAACTCACTTACAACTTGACGGTGGGGGGTGATGAGATTATATGTTGCTTATTGTTGTTGATTAGAAGTTAGTTAGTTAAATAGTAGTTAGTTAGTTAGTTGACTAGTTTGTTAGTAGGTAGTTAAAAGTTAGTTGAGAGGTTATGAACTTTATCATGAGATGAGTGTGACTACATGTATGTATATATCACTTTATGATGAACTATGATCAAGTGAATTCAATATAACTTTTTTCCATACTTGAAGTCTCTTCTCTTGTTCACTGCAATGCGACCTCAATTAATGGGGGAAATTGGCTTGTATGGGTAGATTTTCTCACATACGTTTTGAGACTAGATTAATAAAAACTTAGTAAAAAATATATCCACAACTAAAATCAGTAAATGGACACTTGAATAATATCATCTATTTTTAATCCATTTAACAAATATCAACAACTTGTTTAAAATGAAATGTTAAGCTTACTGAAAAAGATTTAGAGAAACAACCACAACATGATACTATCAAGATTTTGAGTAAATTGAATCACATTTTTTAAACCCAAAAGTAGGACAATTTATGGCTGAATAAATTATTAATTAGCTAGATAGAGATCAAAGGTTAGTCATTTTAACACAAACACCTTGAATATTTTTAGATAAGATCGAGTCATCCTCATATGCATATCAAATTTTATCGAATGATTCTTAATTGAACACAAATTTTAAAACAAATTATTTAGTGTGGAAATAAGTTTGAAGCTGCGTTGAGGTTACAAGAACCCTCTAGTGCAAAGTTAAGTTAAAAGCTTCCTTACTGATTGAATTTAGATGTATGATTTTATAAAAAGTTAGGTGACCCAATGACTTCTAAATTGTTTATACATGTTAGGATGAACTCTTAAGTATTTAAAGTGTATTAGATATGGTCTAGGGTCATAAGGGGTCTTTTACATCAAGTCACGTGCAAAAAATTTCTATCAACTAAGTTTTTATATGAGTTCATAGAAGGTGTACACTTCAAAAATGACCATATCGCCTAGAATATAAAGATTAGGTGGCCCATAACCTATCAAATTAAAGGTCTCTGAGTCCTCTTTCTAACTCCATCAAGATCCCTTATTTGGAGTTCGGAGTAAAAAGTTATGATCATTTTAGTGAAACCTTATAAAGTCGAGTTTTCTAGGCACCATCTACGAACCCTGATTATAGATCGTAGATGGGGTTGACGACTCGTACATACATCTTGTGAAAAATGTCTTGCAAGTTAGTTTTTGAGTTCCAATTTATACGGACCTAACTACGAGTCGTAGGAGCTTCTACCAGCCATAGTTTGGGCCCGTAAACTAAGGACTAGGACCCCAAAATTAGTTAAGCTTCTACGGTTGGCTTCTATGGATGCCTTTCAGTGTTTTAATGAGGGTTAATTTGATCTTTTATCATTCTTTCTAAGCCTAGACTAGATGATTTTACACCTAATTAAGTTCCTAAATATCTCATTCAACCTCATTACACTAAAACATATTTTCAAGACTTTGAACAAGGTTTAAAGAGGAGAAAAGCTAAGGTTTCAAGAGATTTTAGTGAGTTCTTCAGAGTTCTTCAATAATCTAAATCTCTCAGGTATGTAAGTCTACCCTCACCATTGAATTGAGTTCATCCACACGCCCCACATGCCCTATAGACAACCTAATAATGCCCCCCTTTTTGGATGGGCTCTCGCGGGGAGAGATACATTAGGAGGCATGTTGAAGATGCCAACTGACTACACCTTTGTATGGAGTAGTTAGAACTTGAAAATCAAGCAGGACGGTGTTGTCTATATCTGGTTGCCAATACCTCCTGAGGGTTATAAATCTATAGGCTATGTTATCACAAGCTCGCCTCAAAAGCCTTAGCTAGATATAGTCTGTTGTGTTCGTAATGATCTCACTGATACATGTGAAAGTTATGATTGGATTTGGGGCACCAATGGCTTGAATGTGTACTCATCGAGACCTAGAGACAGAGAAGGGCAAGCTTTTTGAGCGGCAACAGGTGCTTTTATGGTTCAGAAGATGGAGTTGCAAGCTCACTAGCTTGTTTAAAGAATATCAAAACTAATATATCTGCTATGTCAAATTTGAACCAAGTTCAAGCATTGGTTCGAGCGTACTCTCCACTAATTTATCTTCATTCTGATGAAGAATACCATGATTCTCAACTGAAATTCACAATTTTACACTCTTTTCATAAGTCACAAGCACAATATGATACACATTCATGTTTCCACATCAATTACCAACAATTAAGAGCCCACATAGGGGCATCACATCAATAATCATCAACACGTACATATCATATCACCCAATACCATAGAAAACATCATATGAATATCCAATTATCCTACCCACTCTAGAAGAAGGGATAGTTAAACCTACCTTAAAGATTGAATCATACACGAACTAGTCAATCAAATTAATGAATCCATAAAATTGACTTTAAAACATCAAATCACTATCAAGAATAATATATACACATCCAAATGAGTCAGTTGATACCCATATTGATAGGAGTTAGGTTCGGGGATAAAATGTTATAAAAAAGATTATTATTGAAAATTTCAAACCAAGAAATTGAGTTCAAAATTAGGTTCTACACGAAAAATGGAGTTTGTTGGTGAAAATCCCACAAAATTTGAGTGAGAAGTCATCATTTAAAGTTTGAATCATATTCTTGAAAAAACATAAAAATTAGAGGGTTGAAACAAAAACTTTCTAGTCAGAATCACAATTTAAATACCAAATATAAAAAATTATTGTGACTGATTTCTCTAAAATGAATAGTCCTATCAGTTACTTAGGCTATCCATTATACATTGGGGGTCAGAGAATTATTTATTATTTTGAACTGGTGGCTAAGGTTGCCAAGAAAATCAGTGGCGACACTCTAAGATTCTCAGTTTTGGTGGCAAGGCAACCCTGATCAAGCATGCTCTCCTATCTATTCCAATTCACACCCTTGCTGCTATATCTCCTCCTAAAGCCACTCTCAGATATATCAGGAATGTCATAGCTAATTTCTTTTGGGGCTAGGACCATGATAAAAGAAAATATCATTGGCTTCCTGGGAAACACTCAGTTATCCTCAGAATGAAGGAGGTATTAGTGTTAGAAATCTTGCTGATATTTGCTCTTCATTTTAATACAAGCAATGGTAGAGGTTCAGGTCTGGTAATTCACTGTGGGGGCAGTTCTTAAAAGCCAAATATTGTCAAAGAGAAAATCATGTGGCTAAGAAATGGGATAAAGGTCAGTCTTTGGTGTGGAAGTACCTAACTAGAAATAAGGAAGAGGTTGAAAAACATATTACTTGGAAGATCAATTCAGGAACTTGTCCTTTTGGTGAGATGATTGGTTAGGAATTGGTCCTTTTTCTTTATATACTCCAGCAAGTGTCAGGCTCGACTATGTTACTGTGTCTTTTTTTGAATGATAGGCAGTGAAATGAAGCTATGATAAGGCAACATGCTCCAGTTATGTTGATCCCTCAAATCTTACAAGTCAAAATTCAATACCAACCAAATACTCCTGATGAGGCTGTGTGGAAATTAACTGATCAGGGTAACTTCTCTATTGCATATGTTTGGAATTATATTAGAAAGAAGAAGGAGAAGAATATGTTGAATGATCTTATCTGGAATAGATATATACCCTTTAAAGTTTCATTTCTTGTTTGAAGAGCTTTAAGGTTGAAGCTACCTACTAACGATACAATCACTTTATTTTGAGTGGAACCTGTTGACTGTTGCTGCTGTAGTAGACCTAGGCTGGACAACATTCAACATATCTTTACTTCTGGGAAATTTGCCACTCATATATGACAATATTTCTTTGATTCAATGAGTATCCATCACATCCCCATACCATTGCAAAGCTTATTGATTTTTTGATGGAACAGGAAGCCAAAGAGTGATGGTCACAAAACTTTTCTTCAATCTCTTCCAATTATTATTTACTGGAATATATGAAAAAACAGATATTCTGCAAAATATGGAAGAAATCTAATATTATAAGGGTGAAGTATATGATTGTTAGAGATATCATGTACCTCCTTATGACTGTCTATCCTTATTTGAATTGGACAGGTAACTGGACTAAGATTATAAGTCTTGTGGAAGACTGCTCTCATGAAACTAGGATCACTACTATGATATGGAATCCACCTTCAAACAAAGTTCTGAAGCTCAATACTGATGATAGTACATTAACTAATCAAGGTAGCAGTGAGGGGGGGGGGTGAAATCTTATGGGATCAATAGGGAAAAATGATTTTTGCTTTCACTATTCCTTTGGGAATAGGTACTAATAATCAAACTGAACTTCAAGCAGCAACTTATGGACTACAATGGTGTATTAATCATGGTTATTATCATGTGTCACTAGAGGTTGATTCCAAGTTGCTGGTCCACTGGATTAAAACTAACAGTAAGGCTCCATGGTCACTATTTCAATTCATATGAGATATCAAAGAGGTGATTTCTCAGTTTAGAAGTTTTGAATGTCATCATATTTATAAAGAAACAAATACTACAACTGATATGCTATCCAAAATGAAGTCACAAGTGTGATATTGTTCAACATTACTACATGTATCAACAACTTCCCTCAAAGATCAAAGGTGCTTATTTGATGGAAAATTGGGTATGGCCAACTTTAGAAAAAGAGGACTAAAGAGGATCAAACATCCTCCTTGAATTTGTAGTTGTTGTCTTTTCCTTTAGCTTTTCGAATTTTGTTTTCCTTTGTAAAGGGAGAGTCTTCCTCGTTTAATGTTTTCTTAGAAAAAGTTGTATTGAAAGGAGTCCTCTCATAGGCTTTCTTTTTTTGTTTTCTTCTTCTAGTTATGGGAATAAATTGATTGTCCTTAGTAGGATGACTAATTTATGAACCACCATAGGACTGGAGGTATGGTTTATGCCCTCCTCCTTGTACTCATTTGCTTTTTTGGTTATATGATAAGGCTTGGGGGTGTGTGGCTCAACCCTTGACCGCCAAGGGGGTGGGGACCCTTTGGCAAGGTTTGTTCCCTATAAAAAAAAATAAAAAACATTACTTAAGTGGGTACTTTTTATTAAACAATTATTGATTTTAGCGATACTTTTTATTTATTACCATTTATAACAATATATAGCAATACTATGACAAATCTGCACTTGTATTAAAAATGAATTATATATGCAATATAAATGTATTATAAGTGTTTTAAAATATATTATGCTTGTTTGGTAAGAAATTGGCACAATGTATTATAAATGTATTTAAAGTGTGTGATAAATGTATTATCCATCAATGAAACTTGTATTATATATGTTTTATAAATAGTTCTCTGTAATATGAATTAAAACTATATTATAAATGTATTATTAGTGTTCAATGAAAATAAATTGTTATTGCTATAAATAGTAAATATTTTTTTAGTCTAGTATATCTATGTAAGTTTCCTGAATGACAATAAAAAATTTGGTATTTAGGAAGTTTACCCAAACGAAAATCCACGAAAAACCTCACTCAAAATCGCCCCTCCAAGCTTTTAGAATTCAAAATTGAAAGAAAATGGTAAAGTAGTAAAAAATGGGGAAGAAGTGGATATTTTCAGCAATAAAAATAAAAGAAAAAGAGTTGTTGATCAAGTTTGATCCAGGTTGACCGCAGTCAACTTGCACCAACACCCTTTAAAAGATGTTATTGACTCTCAGAACTCATTCAGAACCTTATAAATTGAACCAATAATGCAAATTAATCAAAAATTACATTTCGAAATCAATGGAATCGACAAAAATCAAATCTGAGGTTTCCTTGACCCAGTTACCCATAAATCGCAATGAAACTAGTTTAGGACCTCAAATGATCAAAATGCCCTCAACCCTCGAAAAATATGACAACGCCTCTCCTAGGTCTAGAATCATTCCCGAATCTAACAGAACCATCAAAATTCCAAACCAAGCATCCAAACTCTCATCATTGATCAAAGTCAAACTTAGTCCATTTTAAATCAATTTTTCAATTTTTGACCTCATTTCCACCTACGGACTCATATCCAACCTGATTTTCGTCATTTCTCCTATACTTAATTCCATGTTGTGGGACTAATGAAATTGATAGAATTCTATACCAAAGTTCAAAATTTCTAATGGAACAAAAACTCACTTTTTGAACAAATTAAACTTCCAAAACACGCAAACTCATATTATATCTCTTGTATCCGTAATATGTCACTACCAATCACACATTAGCTCAAACAAAGTTCGAGAAAACTAATGAAATGATAAAATAGTATTTTTTATGAAAATTCACAAAAATAATCGCTAAGGTCATTATAAAAGTAATAGGGGAATCAAAACTCATTTATGGACCTTAAATTATCTAGTTTATATAATCATTTTTCTTTTTGATTGTGGAGATTAAAATGATAATCATGAAGATTGGTATGACTTATTTACTATTGTAATGTAAAATAGGATAACGTTTATTGATGTATATCTTTGTTTAGGAATAACTTTATTAAGTATCTTTTTGTTTATATAATAGTTGGATAAAAATAGAGCCAGTATCACTTTAACATGTAGATATAATTACTAATGTTAGATTAGCTTTTGTAAATAATACATAACGACATTATACTAATACAATGTATTTTACAAACTCACTTTGATACAATATATTTCGAAATTATGAATGAACTCCTTAAGTGATGAAAGTAACTCTTAATCTTGACAATGCGGTCCAAATAGGTCAAAAATATACTTGTTTATAATAAGCATTGATGAATGATGTAATTTATTCATTTCAATTTATATGATATAATTAAACTAATTTGAAGAAAAAAAAAGATTTATTAGATTTATGATCTCAAAGAAGTTATAATATTTATGTTGCTATTGAATTTACGTTCTTCAATATGTCATAACATTTATTTAACGATATTTTTAAATCTTGAAAAGTTTAAATCCTAGTATTTTTAAATTTAAAGAAGTGTTTTGCATTTTGATTGGACGAATAAAAAATCATGTCATTACTTTTTTTTTAATTTAATTGAGGGATACCATAATTCTGTCACTAATTTTTCATACAAACTTTGACAAATTGAGCATTGATTTTGGAAAATCCTCATGTATGTATTATGGAGAGAGAATCAACTCTCTCAATAGATTCGTATAATTTGATTGTTAGAAAGAAAGCACGGCGTCGCTTTGGCCGAGTGGTTAAGGCGCTTGCCTGCTAAGTAAGTGGGGTTTCCCCGCGTGAGTTCGAATCTCACAGGCGACGTTGCAATTTTTCAAATTATAAATTATTATAAATAAATAGATACTCTATATGAATCCATGTCTCCAAAAATAACAAATTTAACTAAAGTAAATAAAACAATACTCTCTTATTATAAAATTATTTCTTTTATTTTAATTTATTTTAATTTATATAATTTTATTAAAATTATGGGACCCACTTTAACTATGACTTTTAGTTTAAATACATATTTTTTGGTTATAACTTTATTATTTTAAATGTTGATTATATTTGTGTATATTTTGTAACTTTTTTTAGTAAAAAATCAACAATCAGTGATTTTTTTTAAAAAAAATTATGAATATCTCAATAGACCTCTTCATATTAGATTTGCACAACATAAAAGAGATGATTTACTACCATATAAATATATATTAAAATTATTTCATCAACACCTTAAAATTTATCAATATTAATATATTTATCAGATATTTATTTTATACTTAATGAGATGATTTCATATCATTTAGTTAATATCACATATTAGCCCCATGTATAGTCCAAAATCTTCTTAACTGATTGTGATATAATCGAGAAATAAGACAATGACTGAATAATAATACTACGTTAGAATCATGCTCGATTAGAACCATACACTCCCAAGTGAAAGAGAAATTACCTTAGATCCTAATCCTCTACCTCTATACTTTCCTAACTAGGATAATATCTTTTATGAGCTGGAGGCATATCATGTCTTGTTTAGATCCTTCAGCTGGAGGATAATATCTTTTGTAACCTTATAAATTATTTTTTAAGCTTATAGAAAAATTACATCTCAACTTGCTGAGCACAAGAGAAGAAGAATCATGGCCATTTTCCACCACATAATGCTTAACCTTTCTTTGGGAAATGGAGGTGCTGCAGACTTGAGGTTCTCAATCCTTTGGA
>JBCEWC010007835.1:5000-20835 GCA_038996855.1 Solanum aculeatissimum | reverse complement strand
GTGAGACCCATTTCCCACTCCATTTGACCCCCTAAACAAGAATATGAAGTCAGATTTTCAAAAAATGAAAAGGATATCTAGATATAGCTAAAACAAGTTTCCGGTAACTTCCGAAGCACATTTTTAGGAACTTTTTGGGTCGTTTCAAGTGGACTCCAGATTAGCACAATTTTATAAATTAAATTGATATACTCTAATATCTCCCATAAATAGAAGACTGGAAAATAAACAAAATAAAGGGGGGGGGGATTTATGATTAAAATAAATTTTAAACTATAACAACAAATAGTTTGTAATCAATAGAGAAATGAACTAGGGCAACGTGTTTCCATAACTCCCTAACTAAGTGTTCTTTGATACTTGCGACTCTTTTCTGGTGTGTACGTGCAGGACAATAAATTAAGTTCTCCTAAATCCTTGATCGGGCACCTAGGTGAATTTCATCACATTACTGGATCGGTCTCTGTGAAGTGGCATCACTAACCCTTACTTTTAATTCTAGACCAAAACTACTACCCCTAGTAGCCTGATTAGTTGAGAAAAAGTCGATCAACCTCTGTTAATTAATTCTTTTCCTATTCGTCACTTCCTGGCTTGAGAAAGTGTACTAGGCGAGTTCTAACATTGGCCATTCATTAAAAAATAGTTAAAGTGAAAAAATTGATTAAAACATCCTAAACACCATCCAAAATATTATAAGTAATCCATGTTTATCTTAGTTAGTTTGTCATGGTTCCCATAACCTTAGTTGTGGATTTAGCCATACATACTTGAGGTTTGATCAGAAATCATGTAAGAAAAGTACATAATTAAATAACATACGCAACAAGGATTGACGAACAAAATCCAAAATCTCAATGAAATTGCAAACTTGAATTGATAGAAGGACAAAATATCATTCACAAACTCTCTAAAGTACTGTATCTAATGTTCTAAGATGTTCTCTCTTCTTCTATATCTGATAAAAATCTAAAAACCTTATTTATAGTACTTAAAATACAAAGCTGAAATGAAATAGGATAACTGTGTCAGCACCAGTCACGAGCACTTTTTACATCTCATAAGACAGTTCACGGTTCATGAGTCGGGTCTCGTGGAATGTGGTTGCAGCTACTGGAACTCTTCACAAAACGTCTTTCATGAGTTGTGTAGAATTCCACGACCCGTGAAGGGTTTTATCTGAGCCACTTTCAACAACTCTTCACTTTCTACTTCTTTAATTCATGACCATACTCTACGACTCATATGTTGGTCTACAACTCATGATCGGATCTCGTAGAGTGGGACTTACTTTTCAACCCCTAACTGGAACAACAAACGAAACCCTCTCTATGACTTGTGGAGTGACCCATGACCCGTAGAGGGTCTCATAAACTGCAAATTTTTGGAAAACTCTATATTTCAAGCTCAAACCCATGCAAACACTGAAATCTTACAAAAACAAACAAAACAAATATCAAATCTACTAACATCGCTTTGAGAATGCATAAAATCCCAAGTTTTAAGCATTAACAGTGCTATATTTTTGCAGCACATCAGAGGTCTATGCCAAAATCCACTTTTCTCTCGGGAGGAATACTAGGTAGATCTTCAGTAAAAAATCTAGAAACTCATTAACCACCTGAATCGACTCAAGAGTAGGAGACTCAGATTTCACATCTCTAACCGTCACAATATTATAGATGCACCCCTTATAAATTATCATTCGGGTCTTGAGATATGAAATAAATCGACTCTTAACAACAAAGTCTCTACCCCCTATTCCAAAACAAGCTTATTAGGAAACTAAAATTTAACCTTGCGGGTTCTACAATCAATAGAGGCATATGAAGCATGCAACCAATCCATCCCAAGAATGTATAAAACTCAAACATCTCAAGCTCTACAAAATCACTAGGAAGGACTTTATGCAAGATTGAAACAGGATAACCCCAATAGACTCTTCGAAAATAATAGAATCACCCATGGGAGTATAAACTGAGTAGGGCTCCCTCAAAATTTCAGTACTTAAACCAAACTTAACAGCCAATAGAGGAGTCATAAAAGATAAATTGGCACCTTGATCAATCAAAGCATAAGCATCAAAATCAAAGACTTTTAACATAATAGTCACCACATCCGGAGCCTCTTCCACCTCCTACCGGGCATGAAGAGCATAAAACCTGTTATTTCTGGGAGTATCACCTTCCTGACTCTTTTGTTAGCCTTGCGCATGGAGAACCATTTGACCCTTCATCAGGTTCTTAGGACAATCAACAACCTTGTGGTCCACACTACCACACTCGAAGCAAGCATATGAAGCCTTCCTGCACTCTCCCAAGCGATTTCTTTTACACTTGCCACACCAGTGGAACATCGGCCCACCCCCAACCTGTGCCTTAGAAGGAGGCACTCTAGCATTGGAAACCCTTGCACTAGATCCTTGGCCCTGATAGAAGTGACCATTTCCACTACCACTCCTAAAGTTGGAGAATCCACTGTCATAACAATACCTTTTAGCATCATTCACCTTCTTTTCTTTAAGCTTTTCACCTTCAATCTATTCAATATAAGTCATGAGCCTGGAGATGTCCATATCCCAAATTAGCATAGCTGTATGATACTCTTTCACAACCAAATAAGAGATCTAGAAATAAACTTGTGCATTCTTGCACGGGGGTCAACCACTAACATAGGAGTATACTTTGAGAGATTTGTGAACTTGAGGGAATAGTCCCTCATAATCATGCCACCTTGTTTGAGATTAATAAACTTTGTCATATTTGCCTCCCTAAGTTCAAGCGGGAAGAAACAATCTAGAAAAACAAATTTGAACTCTTCCCAACAAACATGAGCATCAACAACCCTCTCTATTAACCACATAGTATATCACACGTGAGCTACATCGTTCAACTCATAAGCAATAGCTTCACTTTCTCCTTAGAAGTCACCCCTATAACAATCAACACTTTAGTTAGTTCATCAATAAACTCATGTGCATCCTTATTAGCCTTTGAACCATAGAACTCTAGAGGATTCATCCGAGTAAAATCTCGCACTCTGGTAGCTAGAGTCTGGACTTAAGGAGGAGGATTTCCTTGCCTCACTTGGTTGGCCATGGGTTGAGCTAGCATAACAAGGGTAGCCCGAAACTCATTAGGAGTAACCAACTCCCATATAGGATCTTGAGGTATTGGGTCCTTATTAACTAAGGCCTGCCTAGGAAAATGAGCTCTTCTTGGAGGCATCTTCTGAAACAGTACCCATAATAGTATCAACATAAAGAAATCTAAATATATGGTCCATAGCACGACACAAGAAATAAGGAAGTGAGACAATTACTAAAATGTTACTATAGCCTCCCACTCATAGGTATGGTGCACTTCACACCAAAGAATAAAACTCTACTCAACGCGACATGTTGGACTCCAAGGATCATTTATAAGCCTAATGCTATGATACCATATTTGTCACAATCCGGGAGTAGGGCCTATGAGTGCACGACTAGTGGGAACCCAATAGTCCCTAAACAAGCCTCATAGCATACATTCGCACATCATCGATTCAGAAGCACATAGATATACAATAAATACATAGTTCTACGGGGCGGGTAATTATGACTCACACTATGGGGATATCACGAGGATAGGGATTAACATGGATTCCCATAGCACATATCATATAAAACTAAGGGACGAGTAAGAAGGACTCAAGCTATAGGGATATCATAGGTCTTAGGACTTTCCATAACATCTCATATCACATAATCATATCATTTAAACTACGTAACCATAACATCTCAAAGATACACATAACATAAACCTTATGATAGACAAACATATATCCAATAATGCCTCTAGTCTAGAATAGGTCGAGGTTCCAAGACACATCTCGAGATAACCCTCAAAGTAAATAAATAGACATCATAATCATAATAGGTAGATAGAAGTCAACTTGTCCTTGGATGATAGAACTCACCACAAGCAACTCTGAGTTAATCAACTAGCCATCAAGAGGTGGAAGGTGATAGTCTTTGGTCCCTGTATGGTTAGATCATGTAGACAAAAGAGTATTCATTACTACATTTGAATGTACTAAGTATGAGGGCATGAAAATACACATGAACATATTTACCTGCAAATCAATATTAGATGATAAAGCATATATATTGGAAAAAGTATATATAAAAAAGGATAAAATATCAATATGTCATGTAATACGAGGTGCATAAATGCTATAGTACTTAACATATCGGGGATGGGATCGTAACGACATATAAGACCAAGCGAGCTTTACTTGAAATCCTCGATGTTTACCCTACACTAAAGTAAAAAGATAGGTCACTTGCCAAAGGCGACCCCCATCCCTCAAAGAGGAGAATAAACCATCCCTAAAAAAGGAATAATCATCCCTCAAAGAGGGGAATAACCATCCTTAAAAGGGGAATAGAACCTATGTTTGGCACATAGTTATGAGATATGAGACTTTATATAAGGACCCCTTAGGTTGAGCCCCCGCACCCAATCTCATTCGGTGATAAGTCATCATCTCACGGGAATACATATACATATATATGCTTAAAATTGAGACATAAGTCCTTTCAAATCATAACCATGCACATTAAGGCCGAAAGGCCAAATCATACTTCATGTCATACTTTCATGCATAAGAGTAGCTCAAACATTCATAATCATATTGGTGAAAACACCCATAATTGATCAAATATCCATAATAATAGACATTTATGAGATCACATTCTTGTCATAACCCATACTTGTTCAAAATCGTGGTCATAATCTCAATTGGGCTTGACCCATATCAAATACTTCATAAAATCCAATGTTCATGTATGCAAATGCCATGAATGATGATAAAATAACATGGGCAATTAGGATTCATAGGTTAAAACTCATAATAGGAAGAATCAACATGAAATCCATAACTAAATCAATAAATAAAACTTAAATAACATTACCCATGCATAGATTTAAAGCTTAAAGGGACATGCATAATTGGACCTTCATAATATCAATGCAATTTTTTATAATTGAACTTAAATCACTTTGAAATAATCAAATAAATACAACCACTACTTCAATTTAATCAAATCAACACTAATTTTAAAGACCCATATTCAAAGCAACTTGAATTTCATAGAAATTAAGAAGTGTATAAATTGGGGACATCATGGTTGGAAGGATACCATGAATCAACTCCATATACCTTGATTAACTAGAAGATTTAGGAAAAAAATGATTGGAGAAGAAGACCTCTTTGAATTCCAACTTGAATTGTTGACCCACACTTGGAAGAGAGCTTTTAGATGAGAGAGCTTGAATATTCTAGGTGTATTGAATTAAATTGAATGATAATGGAGGAGTATAGGTAAATTTAGATGTTTAGAGGGGCTTAAGAAGTCTAAAACAATCTTAGGAAATCACCAAAATTACAAATAAATCATTAATGAAACAGAACAAAAAAAAGTGCAGGTGGCCGTCAAGGGGCCATACAATTTGTGCAGTGGCTCATAGACTATGCACTGGTTCGTGGTCCTACACTTGGCCAAAATTACATCTAAGGCTGGCTCCTATGGAAGGCTATACAGATCATCAAGTATCAAACGGACTGTGAGGGCTTCCATCTCGGTGATGTGAATTCTGAAACATTAACCTTATACTTACAACCAATACTTAGGTCGATACCTTCACAAACAACTTCACCATGCCCCGTGTTGAGGACCACGAGACCCCCACATGGACCGTAAAAGGCTTCACGACCCGTATGGTGTCTCCTGGTATCATGCCTTTATAAAAATAGACATAAGTTCCTCATCCAAACTCGGAACCAAGTAAAACTAGATGCGTTGGAAAGCTAACTAAAAGAGATTCAATTTTATAGGTCATATATCACCCAATACTTTTTGTTTTACAAGGTATGACCAGTTAAAGTCAATCCTTCTAATGATTCTTAAGATAAACTTAACTAATGCCATGTGATTTTGTTGAGCTTGATATGGTAGATTTTGACATAATTCTTGGGATGGAATGCTACATGCATATCATGCCTTTATATATTATAGGACCCACAAAGTTAAGTGTCAATTTCCTAATGAACTCGTTCTTGAGTGGGTTGGTCATGATTTGGTGGTTAAGGGTAGATTCATCTCTGGTTTAAAGGCTCAAGAATTGATTTCTAAGGGTTGCATTTATCATCTTGTAAGGGTTAGGAATATTAAGTCTAAAATCCCTCCTATCGAGTCAGTCCCAGTTGTTGATGAGTTTCTTGATGTCTTTGCTGATGAGCTTCCCGTTGTCCCTCCCGAAAAGAAGAGATTTTAGTATAGACCTTTTCCTCAATACTCAACCTATTTATATTCTTTCTTATCATATGGCCTCGATAGAATTGAAGGAGTTGAAGAACAAATTAAAGGATTTGTTAGAGAAGGGTTTCATAAGGCCTAGGAAGTCACCTTGGGTTATGTTAGTGTTTTTTATGAGAAAGAAAGATGGCTCACTTGGAATGTGCATTGACTACCAGTAACTCAATAAGGTCACTATGAAGAACAAGTATCCTTTGTCAAGGATTGATGACCTATTTGATCAACTACGAGGGACTAGTCACTTATCAAAGATTAACCTTCAGTCTGGATATCATCAATTAAGGGTAAGGGAGTGTGATATTCCCAAAATGCCCTTTCGAACAATATATGGTCATTTTGAGTTTCTGGTGATGTCCTTCGGCCTAACTAATGCTCTGGTGATATTTTTGGATCTCATGAATAGAGTTTCTTTGAACCATAGCTCAACATATTTATGGTGGTCTTTATTGATGATATCTTGATTTATTGTCGGAGTGAAGAAGAATATGTGAAATATTTAAGGGTAGTGTTGCAAAAATTAAGGGAATAGAAATTATTTGCCAACTTAGACAAATGTGAGTTTTGGTTGAATAAAATTGCATTCTTGGGTCATGTGATGTCGGATGAAGGGATTAAAGTGGATCCTAAAAATACGAAGGTGGTTAGAAATTTTCCTAAACCATTGACTTCATCAGATATTAGGAGTTTCTTGGGTTTAGCAGGGTACTACCGGAGATTTATTGAGGGTTTTTCTTCAATTGCCTCTCCTTTGACAAAGTTGACACAGAAGAAGGCCAAATTTGTATGGACCGATGAATGTAAAATAAGTTTCTAAACTTTGAAAGATAAGTTTACATCCTTCCTATTTTGGCTCTACCGGAAGGGTTAGAAGGGTTTGTAGTTTATTGTTAAGCTTCGAGAAGCGGTTTGGGGTGTGTGTTGATGAAAAGTGGCAAGGTCATTGTCATTGCTTCTAGGCAACTTACGGTGCATGAATATAATTACCCTGCCCATGATCTTGAATTAGTGGTCATGGTATTTGCTTTGAAAATATGATGTCATTATTTATATGGGGTTCATGTTGATGTGTTCGCCAGACCACAAGAGTCTCCAATATATGTTTACCCCAATAAACCTTAAATAGAGGAAAAGAAGGTGGTTGGAACTACTAAAAGACTATGACATGAGTGTGCACTATCAACTCGTCAAGGCTAATGTTCTGGCCGATGCCCTAAGTAGAGTGTACATAGATAGTATGGCCCATATTGACGATGGTAAGAATGAGTTGGCAAAAGAAGTTCATCGATTGGATAGAATGGGAGTTAGGTTAGATGAGGCCGAAAATGGAGGTGTGGTGGTAGTAGATGGTTCTAAATCTTCCTTGGTGGAAGAGGTCAAATCTAAACAAGACCTTGACCCTGCATTAGTGGAATTGAAGTCATTAGTGAAGGATGGCAAGGTGGAGGTTTCCTCTCAAGGGGGAGATGGTGTCCTTAGATACCGAGGTAAGTTATGTGTGCTCGATGTTTATGTTTTAAGAGTTTGGATCTTGAATGAAGCTCATAATTTATCTTATTCCATTCACCTCAGTTCTACAAAGATGTATAGAGATTTGAGAAAAGTATATTGGTGGGGTGACATGAAAAGAGATATTGCTAAATATGTAGTTGGTTGCCATAATTGTCAACAAGTCAAAGACAAACATCAAAGGTCGGGTGACTTAGGCCAAGATATTGAGATTCTTACTTGGATGTGGGAAGAAATTAACATGGATTTTGTGGTAGGGTTACTAAAGACTAGAAAGCAATTTGATTCCATTTGGGTTATTATTGATAAGATGACGAAGTCAGCTCACCTTCTACCGATTAAAATGACTTATGGTGCTGAAGACTATGCCAATTCGTACATTCATGAATTGGTTAGATTGCATGGGGTCTAATTGGCTATTATATCAGATCGTGGGAAGAAATCAACATGGATTTTGTGGTAGGGTTACTAAATACTAGAAAGCAATTTGATTCCATTTGGGTTATTATTGATAAGATGACGAAGTCAGCTCACCTTCTACCTATTAAAATGACTTATGGTGCTGAAGACTATGCCAATTCGTACATTCATGAATTGGTTAGATTGCATGGGGTCTAATTGGCTATTATATCAGATCGTGGTTCTCTATTTACATCACACTTTTAAATATCTTTCCAAATAGGCCTTGGTACTAAATTAAGCTTAGCACGACCTTTCACCCAAAAAGGGAAGATCAAGCCGAAATAACTATTCAAACTCCTGAGGATATGCTTAGGGATTGTGTCTTGGAGATTAAAGGTAGTTGGGATGAGCATTTTCCCTTATTGAGTTTATTTTATAACAATAACAATCACTCTAGCATCAAGATGACTCTATTTGAAGCTCTATATGGTTGATGTTGTAGATCACCGATTAGGTGGTTTGAAGTGGGCGAGATGGATTTGTTGGGTCGAACTTTTGAGAAAGTGAGGATATTAAGGAAAAGATATAAGATGACACAAAATTGGCAAAGGTCCTGTGTTGACACTAGAAGAAGAGAACTTGAATTTAAAGTTGATGAATGTGTGTACATAAAGGTTTGACCCATGAAAGGTGTTAAATGATTTGGCAAGAAAGGAAAGACTTACCCTAGGTATGTAGGGCCTTATCAGATCTTGAGACGTATTGGTAAAATTGCATATGAATTAGAGTTGCCCATGAAGATGAGCATGATTCATCCAATCTTCCATGTCTCAATGTCGAGGAAGTATGTGGGAGACCCAAACTCCATTGTTCCTTTAGAGGTGATGAATGTTGAAGAGAATTTGACTTATGAAGAAGTTCCAGTGGAAATATTTGGTAGGCAAGTGAAAAGGTTGAGAAATAAAGAAGCAATACTGCTATCTCTTTCGAGAAATCAACAAGTGGAGAGTTCTACTTGGGAAGTCGAAACCGATATGAAGAAGCAATACTGCTATCTCTTTCATTCTAATCAAACTTGAGATACTAAGATTTCTCCTACTTGAGAACCTCCCCATTATTTCATGTCGTTATCATGTCATCTATGCATATTTAAGTGATTTTTGAGGTTTGCTTTGTATATGCTATTTGAGGCAAATTTTAAAAAAAATCATGATGTATATGTTGCATTTGAGTATATAATGCATGTATTCTATTCCTTAGATCTTTCCGTTAGCACATTCGGGGATGAATATTTCCAAGGGGGAGATATTGTAAGGTCCCACATGTTAGAAGGTGTAAAAGTGCCTAAGAAATGGAATCTAGAAAATTTTCAAATACTAGTGGGTTTTATGGGATGGTTTACGAGCCGTAAGTTTCACCATGGGCCATATCAAGGGCTCATGGAATGTTGGCAAGACATGGTGAAAATACTAATTTTTGAGGTTGAGTATACGAGTTATCAAATGACCCATAGATTGACCTACGATCCATAAGTCTTGTCGTAGGTTGAGAATTAGAGAAAGTTTCAAAATGTATGAAATGTTATCAGACGAAACCCCTTACCTACGATCCAAATTTTCCTAGTATTATATGTTTATACTACGCCATTTAAGCCTCAAACAAACCCTTTTCTGCCCTATACAACCCTAATAGACCTCATTCCTCTTTATTTAAAAAATATTTCCAAGTCCTAAACTCCTCCCAAGTTATTCAAGGCTTCAAGAAGAAGAGTTCAAGCTAGGGTTTTAGTTTTCTCGCCTCCAAACCAGAGTTTTTCTCCATTAAATCACCAAGGTATGTGGGTTTTGATTGTGGAAACCTTTCTTCCACAAGTTCAACCAATCTTCTTCCTCATCTATTTTCAAGTTATGGGAGTTTATGGAAGTCTTTATGAACTCTTTTATATGATGATATGATGAAGTATTTCATGATGTTTTATCATTGTATACTACTAAGCAATGACAAGCTATATGAAATCTATGATTTAATGATGGTTTGATGATACCCTAGCCAAGTTTTATGATGCTTGTTGGTGGGTTATTTTTAATATGTTCAAGTGATGTTATTTTACTCCTCTCATGATGTATACTCTTGAGTTGCATAGTTTTAAGATTTATGTACATATACCCACCATGATTTGATAAAGATGCATGTCAAGTTTCTCAAGTAATGAATGTCTTGTGGAAAGATATGTATGTTAAGCATGTTGAGACTAATAAGAGGGCTAATAAGAATGCTATGAGCTCATGAACATGGTATGAATATGAAGAATAATATAAAGCCTTATTTTTTATGTTACAAGATATGTCTTAATGAGCTACTTCAAGAATGATATTATGATGTTTTGAGACTATGCATGCTATAACTATAACTTTGTTTCAAGTATTCCGTGGGATTGTGACCTAGCATCGCGAGGACCTTAGTAGTCTCCCATTGTACCTAAACTATGTTCCAACATAGGTATGATATTGGTCCCCTATATGGGCTTGAACCTCCCGAACAGACAATGTCACAAGGTAATGACATTTATTGAATCTACCAAAATGGCTATGCCGTAAGGTAAAGATATCATGTGAAATCAACCAAAAAATATATTCCATAAGGTGGTGGCACTTTTCGAAAGGCTATGTCGTAAGGATATTGTTTGGTCTACCTTGGCAAACTGGTCCACTCCATTTCTGGTGTGGAGTGAAGATCAAAATTCCAAGTAGTAGCTCACTCGGTCTTACATGTCGGTTATGGTACCTTCCCACTACGTATATGATGTAATATGATTGATGATTCTTCCTTTATATTCATCTAAGCATTTGCCATTCCTGACATATTAAACCTATATTTATTGATTATGATTATACATATTATTTAATTATGGCTTATGTTCTTTGTTGCATTGCACCCCGTATACTTAGTCTATTCCAAGTACTAACACATAATCTTTTGCCTACATGATCTAACCATGTAGGACTAGATCTTCTATTCATCCTCCTCCTCCATGTGGCTAGACGATTTGATAGAAGATCACTTTGGTAAGTCCTCCACATTTGTGGAAAAAAATCATTTACTTTCATGCTTTATTTAGACTTGTTTATATATGGATATTATGTTTTGAGGGTGATCCTGGGATGTGTATTGACCCTCGTTCTATTCGTATTAGAGGTTTTGCTGGATATTTGGATATGCATGTTATGAGTTCGACTCTTGTTATGCTATGTATTATGAAAGACTCCCTTAGTCCCTTATCCCTTCTTATGTATTGAATGCTTGTTATATGGATGAGATGAAAGTCCAAAGTCCCTAATTTCCCCATAGTGTAAGTCATACTTACCCGCCCCTTAGACTTTACTTGCTATGTGACCCATGCTAATCCTCTTCCCCATACATCCCCATAGTGTGATCCAAAGTCCCACTTCCCATAGAATTATGTGTTACTTTTTTAGATTATGCTTCCGCAATAAAGGATGTGTTATGCATGCTTAAGAGGCTTGTTTGGGGTTCCTTCGGTTTTTCATTCGCAGTGTTATGCCTAGGCCCTAGGCATGGGTCATGACAATAAAGCCTCCACAACAACCAATGGTACAGCATAATGAGAGATTTGAAACAATACATCGAGCTCATCAAGCCATATACCAAGTGTCTCGCAACCTTGCCACTTTCCCGTGGTCAAGAAATATCACAATGTCTCGACCTTTCCACTTGCCCATGGTTAAGGATGATCATAATGTATCAATCTTGCCATCTGCCCGTGGTCAAGAGGTATCACAATGCCTTAACCTTGCCTTCTGCCCGTGGTCAAGGGTATCACAATATCTCAACCTTGCCACCTGCCCACGGTTAAGGGATATTACAATGCAACGTGGAATAAATACAAGTCAATGATGCAATCCAGATATACATAAATATATATAATAACATCATAATGTGAATATCGATCCATGAATCTCAAATAGTCATATACACTAATATCAAGTGTCACAACTAGTACTTAATGTCTTAGATCATCATAATTATATCAATAGCCAAAAATATCAATAATATTGGACCTCACTCGTCCTACTTATGCAAGTATATCAATAATACTGGACGTTATTCATGTTGATTATGCAACTATATCAACAATACTGGACCTTACTCGCTCTGATTATGCAAGTATATCAACAATATCGGACCTTACTCATCCCGATTATGCAAGTAGTTCAACAATATCGGACCTTACTCATCCTAAAATATACCCATGATCCTAAAAAATATCTCATAAGCCATCAAATTACCACAATTACCAAATTCATATAAGAAGTCTCATATTATCACATTTGACATCCCAAATTATCTCAATCCACAAGATCTCATTTAAATTTAAATCAACAGTATCACAATTTACTCAAATTCGGTCTAACACGGATTATATTTTCATCAATACTCCAACATATCAATCGATTTACTCATGATTCATTCTATATCTCACAATTACCACATAACCACGGGAGGGGGTATACTTACGTGTACTCCGCAATTGCGGAGCCCATCTTGCGAATGCAGAGAAGACCTAGAACAACACTGCTCTGTGAACGCGGATCAATCCTCCACAAATGCGGAGGATAAAGTTATCTAGACCTTCACAAATGGGGAGAAGAAAAATACCTGCACCAGATATCAGATATAACAACAATGCCTAGTCCAATTCCCTCCTCAGAATAGTTCAAAATAGGCCCAAAACAATTTGTGAAAGGGCAAAATAGTATTTTTTTCATAGATAAGGCTTAAAATGACCAATCAGCTCATTACAGGCTCACCATTAATTCTTTTGAAACTCTCTATTCTCCTTCGTAGCTAAACCATCTTCTAGGGAGGAAAACACCTTTTGAGAAATATAACTTGTAGTTTCTCCTATGAGTTAATTGAATTCTGAGAAAGTTTAGCTAACCACCTCACAACTTCTCTTGTTATGGAGAATGGTAAGAGCCTTAATATGATGGCTTCTTGTGTGACTCCCCAGAAGTTGAATGACAAATAGACGTCTATAAAATTTTGAAGATGTTCATAGGGATATTCATGGGCTAGCCCTCCGAACAACCCCTTCAACTGTAGCAACTATAAAATTGTGCTAGTTATGTGAAATACAATACCTCCAACCAACGAGGGCAATCAAATTGCTCCTGTACTCCCCACTTGATCCCAATCGACATCATGGAAGTCATTCATATCTCCCATGCTTTTACCATGTACGCTTCCAGCATCATCCATCTTTTTTAGCTAATTAACAGCAATAAAAATAACAAGAAAAGTAGTAAAATATCTCTAACTATAAAAACTAAGTTCAACCAAAACTTCAATCAATAATTAACACCATTTTCCGACAATGACACCATTTTTTATGACACTCAAATCTACTTTGCAAATGCAAAATCGAGACGATTATCCACATATTAACCCAATAAAAATGTTGGGGTTGAATCCAATAGGGAGTGGAGGTTTAAGAGGTGAAGTGAGGAATTGAACTAGGACTTTGTAGAGTTTAATTGGGAAGTTACGAGAAAATAAATATCAAGGTTCGACTAAAAATAATTTCTAAATTACAAATTAACAATAGATTAAGAGAGATGTCAGGGGTTTGCAAATATGGGGATAGATTTAATTAACCTGGTCTAAATACTTGATTAATTGAGTTAAAGATATATGAGTAAGCTAGGTTATTGGTAACCAATACTTCATTTATGACAACGAAGGTGTTTTATATGAATCTATGATGACATCATATGCAAATCGTTCAAGGACACACCTGACCTGAGAACTTATAGTAAACCTCTTAATACTTTAGCCATTGAACCCAAGTTTGTGTCATTCAACTGAAACCCCAAAAGATTTCCAGCTAATACATCTATTTCACACTCTAATTACTCAAATTAATGTAATAATCAGATATCAAAAGTAAACTCCAAGTTTGCAACCTCAAGATTATAGATGAAATTAGCAATAGGTGTAAACTCACTTAAATTAACATTAATATAATCAAAATGTTATAGACTCAGATCATAAATTAAAGACCCATATTATTTACACACCCCCAACATAGGGGTTTTAGCCACTCATACTCAAAACTAAAGAAACAATACCATAAGCAGTATCTGAGTACATGGGTAAGATGAATTGCAAGAGAAAAAATTAATTTACACTAGCTAATTTCTTTAATTTCTTCTTTCTAAATCTTGAAATCACCAAAACCTTGTACTACTTGAGCAAGAAGCTTCTATGTACTCTATTCTCTCTCTCTACTTGTAAAATCTGATATGAAATCTTATATAGTTGGTACAAATTAATGAATGTTTGTGCATCAAATTATCATTCAGCGGGGAAGATCGGTCATCGACAAGCACTCCAGCGATGCACCAAATGTGCACTTGACCACCTTCTTCTGCATCTCCTAAAGGCTTGAATCTCTGCAGTATTAGGCGACGACTCTGTTCATTGCCAATCATGTTTGGTGCTCTACTGAACCTCCTCATGCATTGCCTTTCTGTCATAGACTTGGGGTCTTGATTGCTACAACATTAGGTGGTTTTGTTGGGACTTGGTGATCCAATGAGTATGTCAACGCCGCCGCTTTTGATTGTCGTTTTGACATTTTTGCTCCTTTTATTTGTTTCATTGAGTATTGACCACTTATGCACTTTCAACCTCATTCATGTCATAACACGCACATATTAGTTAACAATTGAAACATAATAGCACATTGAGTACAATATTTCTTCTCATTCTAAGCCCAAAAGGAGTCCAAGATATGGACTCATCATACTACCATGCATGCTAAGATAATTTTATGATGTTTTATGATGTATTATGCCCTTAATGTTACCATGTAATGTTATACCAAGTAACTTCATGAGCCTTTAGTTAAGGGTGATGACCCCAATGATTAATGCTTTGGATGATGAGGTGTAGTCTGTTTTGCATGTTTTAAACAAGATGCATGACTCACATGATCTAGAAACTTTTCAACCTAAGATTGATCTCACTAAGTTAAAGTCAATTCTTTAATGATATATTATAATGAATAAGGCACAAAGGAAAGGTTTTGAGTTTATACTTGTCAAAGATATAAGCATGTCAATGATACCCTAAATGATATTTATGATGGTCCTCAATATGAAAGGTCAATTCTCACTTGGTGGTTCCTTAAGCTTCGAGCTACTCTTGAGATTGCTACTTATGGTTCTAAGGGTCACTAATTGACTAAGTTATGTTTTAAAAGGAATTATGTGGGATGACTTAGCACCAAATGAGGCATTGAGGTGGGGTTAGGTATAGGAACCCTAAAAGAAACTCTTTGCCCCATTAATTATGTGTCACCATAGGAGACCTTATAGGCTAGGCTAGTGGATCCACATAGGTTACTTATGATATATGATGATGCATGTTATGTGACGGAGTTCCACCCGGCAAGTGGACTCCCTGTGCCAATATAGGGAGTTATATTAGATTCCATATAGTAGCTCACAAGGTCTTATATGTCGATTACGATCCATTCCACAAAAT
>JBCEWC010007834.1:1644-20841 GCA_038996855.1 Solanum aculeatissimum | reverse complement strand
TTTAAAAAAATAACTCTGCCTTATAGGCAAGATCTTACGTTGTTGAATGTAAGTATAACTTATCAAATACACTAAAAACACTTGACTTAGAGGCAACAACAAGAGTAACTTATGCCCCATGGGCAAAATATTGTACTATTGTGCTCAGTATAAGTTTTGAGCTACGCTATAACTCTTGCCTTTGAGGCAATACCTACTTATACCTCATGGGCAAGAAAGAAATGATAGAAAAGTAATTTAGTCAACTTAAAATTGAAAAATAGGTATTTTTGTAACACTTTTCTTATTGGGGGTAAATAAATCAAGACCAACCCATTTTTGGGGCACTCAGTGTAATTTTCTCGCCTCAGTCCTGGACAAGTGAGATTAGCTTATAAATTCTCAGCTACTTAAATTCATTTCAAATCAACATTATAAAAAATACAAATGAAAGTTATACCCATATATTTTATTTCGTCTAATTAGATAATAAGTGATACAATATTGATGAATCATATAAGTCTATTGATTCCATGAAAGCATGAATGTTGCACCAAGTAAGTGTCATAAGTCATTATTAAGAGTGTAAAAAATGAGCCCAAATATAGATAATCCCGCTTAAATTTTTATAGGTTGGGCTCAAGAAAAAATTAAATAACTACATAACATATTTTACCGTTCTAAAAATTACATAGACTATTATTTCTCATTCCTATTTAATTTATCCTAAATTCCCTCTTAATTGTAAATATTCTAATCAATATCTACATAATCCTCTTATTTTTCAGTTGTCTAATCAATCTTTTTACGATTAATTTCAATTTCAAATTTTTTATCATTATTTTCAAACTAAACAAAAAGGGATGATTTCTCCGGTAGTGATTTCGATGACGACTTCCAAGAAGACATGGAAGCCCTCAGGAAAACTTGTCTTTTCACCGGCAAGGACGCTGACGACCTCCAACCTTTATCCTCCACCAACAATTTCTTGCAAGGATTTCTTACCAGTTGATACTTGAAGAATGATTTCTCTATTTTTTTTAGAATGATAGATACTTAATACTTAAAATTAAGGATTTACCAATTGATACTTGAAGAAGGATTTTCCTGTCTTTTTTTTAGAATGATAGATACTTAATACTTAAAATTAAGTGTTGCCTTTAGGTACTTGATACTTTAAGAAGGAGCGTGTGTGCTTAACAAACTACTGATAATTGATATGTGACATAAGTTTTATATTTTTTTGTCTAGTAGATACTTGATACTTAAAATTAGGTGCTTAATCTGGGTAGTTGATACTTGATTAAGAATTTTTCTGTTTTTTTTAGAATGATAGATACTTGATACTTAAAATTAATTGTCGGCTTTAGGTACTTGATACTTAAGAAGGAGTGCTTGTGCTTATCAAACTACTGATAATTGATACCTGACATAAGTTTTATGTTTTTTTTTCTAGTAGATACTTGATACTTAAAATTAGGTGCTTGATCTGGGTAGTTGATACCTGAAGAAGGATTTCTCATTCACACCATCAAAGACCTGTATCTCAACAACATCTAAATCAAACGTATCTATGAATAATGGATACATTCCAAACCAAATATTCTCTCCCACAACAATTCCATCATTTTTGTATCTTTCGTAAACGACTTTGGATTCCCAGATTTCAAAATGGCGCAGCAAAATTGATATATTCATACATTCTCTTCTATGTTCTTTTGAAAATGAAACTAACCAAATGGAACTAAGAAGACATGGAACTAACCAAACGATGATTTCTCCGGTAGCGATTTTGATGACGGCTTCCGAGAAGACATGAAAGCCCTCAGGAAAGCTTATCTTTTCGCAGGCAAGGATGCTGACGACCTCAAACCTTCATCTTCTACTGGCAATTTCTTGCAAGGATTTTCTAGACGTTTGAATTCTTGAAATTATTTCTGTTGTGCATACATAGCAATTGAAATTACTGTCACCAGTGTTATAGCGTAATTAATTGGCGATTGAATTTAATTTTTCAGTTCAGCCCCCTTTTTAGTGTAACTGATTGGTCTCATTTCTTTTTTTTCTGTCATGTATTAATTGATCATTAAGGTATCAACACGCCTAATAAATAAGAGATTTTAAGTAATTTAGAAAATAGTTGGTATAGAAAGGAATTAATCTTATACAGTATGAGATTTGTAAAATTTTTACTAATTTTAATTGGGTTCAATCTCAACCCGCTCAAGCCTTAACCCATATTCTAAGACTCTTTACTAACATTGATAGAATGTCTGTTTTCTATCTATTTTATATTTTCTACCATTTATCTATCAATTTGTAATTTTATATTTTTATTTATTGAATTGAAATTCAAATTGTGGTTATAAAAAATAAATAATAATATGTTAGAATAATTGAGATTGAGCAAATCATGACCCAAGCTGAATTTTAGCCCAATTGAGTTGGGTGAGTCATAACCCAACTCAATTTCTATTTCAATCAATTTTAATATTCTCAATTTCAACTTAACCCGCTCATTTGACACCCGTGGTCATTATCAATAGAAACAATTTGAAGAGCCAGGAGAACTTTTCATTATTTTCTTTTTGGAATAATTTTTCAACAAAAATAGAAATAAGATTGATAAACTATTCCTACAAACAAAGGAGAATTGTCCATTTTTTTTCGGAATAATTTTTCAACAATCATAAATAAAATTAATAAAATATTTCTACAAACAAACTTGTGCTACTTCTTTCTACCCCAAAGAGATCAAACTTAGAGGCCGTTTGATAGAATACACTGGAAGACATAATAGATACAATAATTATATATTATTAGTATTTTATTTGATACATTTTTTTTAATCTCTATCTTATTTATTTTATTTGGTATTAAGATATACATAATTAATACATAGATATTCAGGGTATTAGTAATGTAAGAATTTTTAATGAAAAATTATGTAACTAGGCAAACATATGATATATATTTACATTATACCACTATAGTTTGAAAAAAAATAATTTATAGTCATAGTTAGTATTTTGTTGTTATTTCCTCTCTCCTCTCTTTCTCTCTCGCCTCTCTCCTCTCTCCTCTCTTTCTCTCTCGCCTCTCTCCTCTCTCTCTCTGCAATTTCTTGCCATATATACAATTATATACGTATGCCCGCTGCATATATATAATTATTTTGATAGATATACATAGTCAATTAGACAGATATACAGATATAATTTGCCTCTCTCCACTCTCTTCTCTCTCGCTCGCTTGTCTCCTCCCTCTCTCGATCTTGCTCGCCTCTCTCCTCCCTCTCTCGATCTTTCTCACCTCTATCCTCCCTCTCTCGATCTCGCTCGCTTCTCTTCTCCCTCTCACGATCTCGCTTGCCTCTCTCCTTCCTCTTCCAATCTTGTTTGCCAGATATACAAATACATATGTATATTAGTTACACATATACAATTATTTGACAGATATACACATACAGTTTGACAAATATATATATACAATTATTCGCTTCTCTCCTCCCTCTCTCAATCTCGCTCGCCTCTCTCCTCTCCTCTAGGTCACATAACCGAAGTTATACCATGTAATTATGTAAAATATAGTTATTTATAAATAAATAATTTATCAAGATTGCTTTTGTAGTGAATTGTTTATCTTTTTTATAAGTTCACAATTAAATTTAAGTTTTCTTACTTTAATCACATGCAAGGCTCGTACAACAAAACTAACATATAAAAAATAATCTCTGCATAACTAATATCAATATTACTATACAAACACTATTAATTAACATTATTCTTATACACCCTATCAAGCAACATCATAAAAATAAGTTATCAAATTTTATATTAAAAAAATTCCATTTTCTACTAGTATAATTATGATTTATGAAAATATATACATTTAAACCTTCAAATATTATGTTATTATGTTGGAGCGGTAAATATTTTTTTATTTTGATTAGAATTTTTGGATTCCCATCTTTGTATTCACCCCAGATAAATTGCAAATTAAAATTAATGGGGGTCTGAACCAGATCGGACCTGCTTGTAACGGGCGGCTTAGCTGTCGCTCCCCCTCCTCTACCCATCGCAGCCAGCCTCCTTGTTGATACAAATACTTGGAATAGCCCGATAGTTATCCCCGACTGTAGCCATTGCAGAGAGGGAAAGAGATGGGTCTGCTCACTCATAGAGTAGAAAGGAGCGAGATAGCATCAGGTGACCATATCTACTCTTGGAGAACTGTCTTCGCCTTCTCTCATCACGGTCAGTCTGAAACCCTTTTTCAACATTTCACTAATCCTAATGTAAGATCACAACTTTTTTTGTTTTTGCTTCAATTCGTTGGTCTGAGCACACGATGAATGGTTTTGGATATCCCTAGTGTTTAAATTACAACACATTTTAACAATCTTCTAAAGTAGCATTTGGGCTTTGGATTAGAGATAGCCTTCATTGTCAATTGTGAATGAATTTGGTCGATGCACACAATTAAAATCCACAATCTTTTTTTGTTTTTCCACTTTGTTGACTTCCTGGGTTCTATTGGGTTTCTCCTATAGGTGAAGCAATTGCAACTTTTCAATTAGTAATCGATTTCTCCTAAGTTGAAATGCTTCTGTATTGAGCAAGCATTTCTCTTTCTTGTGTCCTTGGAGTATCAAACTACTAAAGGGAATCTTAAAAAGAAATCGACTGCTGTTGGCATTTTCCTTTTGCATAATATTAAGCAACATATCTAGTGTAATCCCACGAGTGGAGGTGTGGGGAAGGTAGAGTATACACAGACTGTACCTCGACCTTGGAATGCAGGGATATTGTTTCTGATAGATGATTGGTGCAAGAAAAAGCATATCAAAAGCAAATACTAAATAAAGCATGGAAAAACATTCTGGAAAAAAGAAAAGGAACAATAACTTCAACAAAATTAAGTTGAAGTACAAGAGATAGTATATAGTGACAGAAATTGAACTACAATAAACTACATGAGAAATGGTATGACTACTCGTAAGATAAGCTAGACAAAGCTTTATTACCTACTAATCTTCTATCTTAATTTGTGCCCTCTACAAATTCCTATCCAAGGTCATATCCTCAATAAATTGTAACTATGTCATATCATATCTAATCACCTCTTGCTAATGCTTTGTCGGCCTGCTTCTACTTTTTTTGAGCCAAACTCTCACACCTTCGTACTGGGGTATTCATGTATCTCCTTTTCACGTGTTTGAACCATCCCAACCTCGCTATCCGCATCTTATCCTCCATCAAGGTCACTCCTACTTTGCCTCGAATATTTTCATTTCTAATTTCATCTCTTCTATTATGCCCACACATCTATCGCAAAATTCTTATCTCCGCAACTTTCGTTTTCTGAAAGTGAGAGTCCTTGACTGGACAACACTCCAACCCACACAACATAGTTGGTCTAACCACCACTCTGTAAAACTTGCCTTTTAGTTTTTGGTGGACCTTTTTATCACACAAAACTGCAGATGTGCGCCTCCATTTCATCCGTCGTGCACCATTTTGATGAGCCAATCTCCTCATTTCCTTGGATAATAGACCTAAAATACTTAAAATTTTCCTTTTTTTGGGGGGGGGGGGGGATGGCCTGTGTATCAAGCCTCATTTGCATGCCAGCCACAGACGTCACATCAACTGAACTTGTACTTCAAGTGTTTTGTCTTAGTCGCACTCAACCTTAACCCTTTAGACTCCAGGGTGTGTATCCAAACCTCCAGCCAATCCAAACCCTTACACCTCTCCTTGAATTCTCTGTGCTAGTTTTCTATCACCAAGGAAAATATAAACAGGCTAAGAAGTGCTCTAAGTCTCCTCCCACTGGCTTACCTCGGTCTTGTCTCCGTATTACATGTCCTTGATCACCCTAATGTATGTAACAAGGACACCTCTATCCTTCGAGAATTTCCATGAAACCTCTATGGGGACTTTATCATATGCTTTTCTAGGTTGATAAATACTATGTCTAGGTCCTTCTTCATCTTACTATATTGCCCCTTCAATCTCCTAACCAGATGGATGACTTCTATAGTTGAGCGCTCGATGGGTTCTCGAAAATAGACACACCTCTCTCCATCCTCATCTCCAGCACCCTCTCCCAAACTTTCATAGTGGCTTAGAAGTTTGATACCTCTATAGTTGTTACAGTTATAAATGTCACCCTTGTTCTTGTACAACATAAAATTGTACTCCACCTCCACATCATGGACATTTCGCAATCTTAAAAAAGGCATTAGACAATCTTGTCAGCCACTTTATCCAGTGTGCTCTTCTAAAATTCCACCAGGATCTCATTTGGTCCGGTCACTCTTCCCGTGTGCATACTCTACAAACAGTGCCTTTAACCTTCTCAATCTTTATATATGTATACTACCCAAAATCGTGATGCCTCTATGAGTGCTCCAAATCCACCAACACTATATCTCTATCCTCCTCTTCATTCAAGAGTTTATGGAAGTACGATTGCTATTTCGGTGTAATATGCGTGTCCTCCACTAATTCTTTGTTGTCCTCGTCCTTGATGCACTTCACTTATTCTAGGTCATGGGTCCTCCTCTCTCTTGTGTTGGCTAATCTGGACAACTTCTTATCCCTGCCTTTTCCCTCTAATTCTCCATACAACTGTTATAAAATGAAGTACTTAGATGTTACAGACATTCACAAATCTTGATGTCTACAACATTTTGGGGGTGGATGTACATAAAATTTGAGAACTCATTTGTATTACATGAGCATTTCTTCATTTATGTAATCTTATTGTATTTGCGAAAGTGAATGTATATCAATCTGTGATATTTACTCCAATTTTTACTTCACACCCACATTACAATGTTTGCATAAATCGGTGGCGAAGCCAAGACTTCATACTGGGAGATTTTTTTAAAAAAAAATACTAGAGTGTTACACTTAGGAGTTAAACTTGTACCTTAGGACAATTTTTGAACCCCTTTACCACTGCATTAGAATTTTTCTGAAGTCAAGGTTACTCGATAACCAAAAAAGAATTGTTTTTACCCTATTTAGGCAGTATAATTTTTCGGGAATGGGATTCATTGACCCTTTTTGGTTCCCTTTAGCTTCGCCACTTCCTCCGATATGTTACTTGATCCCAAAACAACCCTAATGTCTTAGGCTATTCATTTAAACTCGTTTGCTCCCCATATCAACACCTATAAACCTTGTTAAATATGAAATCATACTGCTTTTATCTAGACAAACATTTGGATCTCCTAAGTTGCTGAAAATAAGGTTGATTAACATGCCTTAGAGAGTATTTGGTGTTCTATGATCTCACTGGTCCTTAGCTTTAGCATTTGAGTCGTTAACGTGTCAGGATGGTTTAACTTCATTTAAATTGCGGTGGATTATGCATAAGAAAATGAAACAAGCAATCACAGAATTCTCGAGAAGCAGGTCCTTCCCAGGAGCTGCTTCTGAAGATTCTAATTCTTTTAATTTTTTGCAAAGATTATAATTTTGTAGTAGCACTATTACCTCTATGTACTTTGGACAATTTGGTCAGAAAGAACAGTATATTATTGAGGGGAAAAAGGAATGTATGTCCATATAAAGTTTAGATATCTTCAAAATTTTTACTTTTTGATATATAAACTTATGCTCATGGACCTCTTTCAATTATTAAAGGAGCCCAGCCAGATCTCTTGACATATTCACTACCTCTTTGGTACTTTTGTATCAACAATAAAATTATCTACAGATGAAAAAGATAAATTCAGTAGTAGGAAATGTCTGATCTGTGTCATGTTAGTACCCTATATCCTAGTTTTAACATGCATGTCTCTTGAATCTTGCACCACTGATCCTTATGAAGAAATCACTTTAACTTCATCTTTGATGTTGATATATTACCATGATAAGACTTTCTAGTAATTAGTGAATAAGGCACAGTAGATTCTATCTTCCATTATTTCTTTTCTTATTAGACTTTCTGTAATTGATACTCTACTATCTGTTGCAACCGAATATGAGCTATTCAACCATATTTAGTGATCTATTTTCTGGTATCTGATTGGTAGCTGGTGTCACTTGACAAAGTATTTTTGAATGTCTGAAATTCTTGAACAGGAATCTATGTTGGTGGGAGCAAAGTTGTTCATTTTACGCGTGAGAAAAATATTATTTCAGGACACCCAATTCTCTTCTCAGTTCCCTTAAATTGCTCATCGCCGTCAAGTACAAATGTATCTTCAACCTGTACAAATATTCTTGACTGTGGATTTCAACAAAAGGAAAGTGGGGTGGTTCTCTCTTGCTTGGATTGTTTCCTGGGTGATGGGTTATTATACCGCTTTGACTATGGAGCCAGCCCTTCAGTTTTTCTTACTAAACTTCGGGGTGGGACATGCACCACTGCACAATCTGATCCTCCAGAGGCAGTGATTCACAGAGCCATGTACTTGCTTCAAAATGGCTTTGGAAATTATGATATCTTCAAGAATAACTGTGAAGATTTTGCCTTATACTGTAAAACAGGTCTTCTTGTTCTTGACCAAGGAGCTCTTGGAAGGAGTGGTCAAGCTGCTTCTGTTATAGGTGCTCCTTTGGCAGCTATTGCCTCGTCGCCTCTGAAGTTATTCATGACAAGTCCAGCTGGCTTAGTCGTAGCAACTGCTGGAATGTATTGTTTGACCAGGTATGCAACAGACATTGGTGTGAGGACTGATGTTATTAAGGTGAAAGTAGAAGAACTGACTTCATTTCATAATTGCAAAAGCTCGAAGAAACGTATAAATGAGAACCATTGTGATGCAAGAGAGGCTACTCTCAGTCAAACAGATACACCAGCCAAAAAGCGGCAAAGATATGATTGAAGAGGTTTGGGATTAGTTTTTGTAAATAGGAATAGTCTTTCTCCAGTAAAATGATATTTCCTGTTTAGTTGTAAGTAAGTTCTTTTTCTTTCATAAATTAAAGAATATTTAGTCAAGACTTTTGGTTCATGTTGATTGGATTTGCTAAGCTGTGAAAATATCTATCTTGCTATTCATTTCCGTTTGTTTAGAGTATAAGCAGCCAATATTGACGAGGGCCAATAGGCAACAAAGTTTAATTGTTCCTCTGAGATTAATGCAAACATTTTCTCACAAGGAATATTTTCCAAAGCAAAACATTTTGGATATGAAACATGATTTCAAATCTTGATATGAAATTGCATCTCCAAATATAGGCTAAACTGACAATTTGAGTTAGCTCTATGCTTGTGATTGAGCAAATTATTTGAAAAAAAAAAAAGAGTTAGTATTGGTGAAAATGATAAGTCACTTTTCTCTAATAAAACAACATGCTAAGCAATAGTATTTTTGGAATTTTAATTTGAATGAACATTTAAGAAAGTGAGTACATTTTTAATATGTTAAAACATATTACTAAAGTTTATAAAATTAAAGCTACTAAAAATGACGTGTTTATTTTAAACATTAATTAATTAAAGAGATATAAATTAAAACAGAATAGTTTTTTTGTGATTAGGTAAATAGAGTTAATGACTAAAATAATCATTTGTCAAAAAGGAGCAGCGATGAAAGCCCCCTCGACGGCTGAGCGGTCCCACCATCCTTACCAATAGCAGGCAGCTATCGTTTTGGTTTTGTTGATCAAATGCGATATTAATCGCCTGACTCACGAAGTTTCTTCTTCAAATTTTTTTGTGTCGATTTTTTTTTCTTATTTTATACATAGATTTTGTTGTAGTATTTTTGGATGGCGAATTTGTATGTGAGGGCTGCTCCAACGACGGATCTGAATCGGAATACTGAATGGTTCACGTATCCTGGAGTCTGGACCATTTACATATTCATTCTCTTATTCTCCTGGCTCGTTGTGTTGTCTGTTTTTGGCTCTTCATCTGGCATGGCCTGGACTATCGTCAATCTTTTGCATTTCATTGTACGATCAATTTTCCAACTCTCTGCTTTTATGATTTGAATCTGTCTTTTTTTATAAGGATTTTAGCTGATTGATCTGGTTTAGCTGTGGCGTGGTTTTCGAGATCTGGGATCTTAGATGGGTTTTCTGTGTATCATAAACAGCTAGAATTTTTTTTACAGTATTCAAAACTTTACTATATATCTCTAAAATGTTGTTGTTGACCTATATAGACATTGTTATTTTCTATGTGCATAATATTATTATTGATAATGGGTGTTTTAGTACCTACTTAAAGCCCGGATATTTATTTCATGCTTCTAATTTATCGAAAAAATATGTATTTCCTGCTTTTAGCTGTGGTGGAGCCAGGATTTCAATTAACTGAGTTTCAAAATTTGAAAAAGCAAAGACATGGACTAGTTGAAAGGGGGTTCAATATGTACAATATATGCATAAATAATAATTTTAACCTGTATTATTTTTTGCCGAAGGAGGTTCAGATGAACCCCTTGGATATAAGGTGGCTCTGCCCTAGTTTGATTGAAATTATAGTTCATTCTGGTAAAGTTAGTGTTGTGTGATCGGGAGGTCATGGGTTCGGTTTGAGTTGTGAAAATTATCTCTTGGCTAAGTGCCGAGAAAGGTTTGGGTATAATAAACCCTTGTGGTCTGGTTCTTCTTTGGGCCCCCGCATATAGAGGGAGCTTAGTGCATTGGGTGGCCTTTATAGGTCATTCTGGTACATGCTATAGGGTCCCTGTGATTTCTCAAGTTTCACCAGTTTCGTGGTATAAGGAGTATATAGTGAGTCAGTATTAGTGCATTTTTCTTGTAGTGGTTTAAGCCTTCCTTACTTCCCTTTTGTAGCAATAGATTTCACTTCTTTTGGAAAATATTAAGATACTTAATACCTAAGAAATTTAGTAGACGCTAATTTGTTTTTCTGTTGATGCAAAATTGTGTCATTTTAATAAAATCCTGAAATTACCAGATGACATAGCAGATTTAGGAAGCTTGTATGTGCACCTAGCCAGGTTTTCTGTATCATTTGTGCATAGCTTTGTCTCATCTGTTCTCCTTCAGGTCACATATCACTGTTTTCACTGGAAGAAGGGAACACCATTCGCTGAAGACCAAGGTATATACAACAGATTGACATGGTGGGAACAAATGGATAATGGCAATCAGCTTACTCCCAATAGGAAGTTTCTGACAGTTGTTCCTGTGGTGCTGTAAGTATTCATTTCATTTTGCAAATCATTGATTGTGTCTTTCAGCTATGATGTCAGTAATAGCTTTGTGCTTACAATTATAAGAATCTGTGTATTATCATTCATGGTATAGCAATCAATGCTTTATTCTTCCGCACAACAATCCCAAATTATAATCTCTAAATAAGTAATCAAAGAACTAAGCAATCCTTTAATGCTGTGGAGTAAATAATGGGGTACGTATTTACAATCCTAGTGAAAGCCTATTTTATATAAAATATGTGTATGGAGGTTGTAGAAGGATGCACTTATGAGAGTCAGCCAGAAGACTAATAAACATAGCTTTTTTTAAACACAAGATTGGTAATGTGGGGCTTAAGTTAGTTTGGGGATTTGAGGTACACTCACAAGATTGAAAGCTGCTGGAAACCAAGTTTGGTATTTAAGTGAAGAAGAGTTTAAGGACAGACCATTATCCACCAAGAACTTTCTGAAGTCTGTTTATGTGTAGGATCCCTTGTAAACTTTTCGGTACCTTCTTGGTGCTATTTTTCAAATAAAGCACTTTGCCTTATCCACAGAATTTTTTTTTTTAACCGAGTATTGAAGTAACAATGATTTTCTCAGTCATAGGAAAAGTTAAGAGTCTTTGAGTTAAAGAAGTGAACTGATTAACATTTGTTCAGCTGTATGAAATATGGGTCGCTTTTCCTTTATTCCTCTTTGATTTTGTTCTCCAGTTCTGGACGAGTTTGAGGTCTCTGGTGCCTTAATTTGACGTTGGCCTATGTTAGCCAGATGTTGTAAAAGGAATACCCAATAATATAAGCACAAAAGAGTAATATGTAAATTTTTATCTATTGTGACAAAGCAAGACTAATCAATTGGTGAAGGATTGAATGCTGTCCTTGAAACAGCATTAACCATGATTGTGTTGGTTTCTGTGATAACATTTTGCTGCTAAACCTTTTATAACCCTCCCAAAGAAAAAAAAAAAAAGAACTAGTGACGATGTCATCCAAAAGCTTGGGACTGAGCCTTAGTTGTTGTTGGTTAAACTATCAGTTCAACTGGTTCTATATGAATTGAGGAAAAATCTGATGAGGAACTAGTAATTCCATATGTCTTCGGCGTAACACTCAACAAGTGTATGCAATATAATTGTGCTGAAGCCTGAAAGCATTTTTACAATGGATTCTTAGTAGTATGTCCAACAAAATATCACCTTAATCTGAAGTAATCTTCCAGATATAATGCTATAAACAGTTATTGGTGGAAGCTGTAGTAGAAACCATAATATTAAATCAAGTAATACCTATCTATCAGTTTTCGATGATTGTTATGAGAATCCTTTTAAGTTGAGCTTTTATGACTTCAATACACTCTCTAGATATGTTATATAAGTGGATCGTTTGATTTGTGTATATGTTAGGAAACGTAGATGTTGGTTCCAATTAACTTTATTTAAATGGTAAAAGTCAAAATATAACATTTTAGGGAAGTGTTGTTGGCACATTATTGGACAAAACATGCTGCTATGTTTATGTTCACTGAAAAAAAACATGCCACATTTAAAGTTAACAGATGTGAATTGCAGTATGTTTCGGATTCAGATCCACTTATGCCTTCACAAAGTGTGGATGAATGATGGTCAGGATATCTAAATAGTGCTCATCATATGTTTGCATGTTCTCAGATCAGGACTCATTGATATTACTTACCTATGGAAAGAGAAGAGTTGCATTCATATTGCTTACTGATTCTGGATGAAACTTTTTTCCCTCTCTTTACAAAGAACTGAAAAGATCTCGTCTGGTACCTTGTTCTCGGATACGTTAATGTAGTTTACTAGTGAAAGCATTATGAGTAACAATAAGAGGTGCAACCTTTATTCCAAATTCTAATGATGTTGGTAGGACATGATTTGTTTGCCATTTGTCTGGCCTCTGTCAATAGATACACCATGGTCCCTATTTTGCTCGTTCCTTCATTTTAGTTGATTCATGCTTGTTTAAGAGGATTTCACCTTTTCCATGAGGTGGTTCCTTTGCAAATTTCTGATACTTGCTTCTTTCAATAGGTACTTGATAGCTTCCCATACAACTGACTATCAACACCCCATGCTGTTCTTCAACACATTAGCAGTTTTCATACTGGTGGTTGCCAAATTTCCCAACATGCACAAGGTTCGAATTTTTGGGATCAATGCAGATCAATGAACTTCAGTATTTGATTGATTTTACTAAAAAATTTTGAGTAAACTGAGAACTCTTGTACAAATGCAAGAACAGCAAATGGTGAAACTATATATAGTATAAAATCAAGAACCATTGTTGGATATGCTTAGCTACGTTCCTTTTTATTAACCCGTCGAGAACAATCTGTTGCAACTTTGCCTACAATCATTTCTATGCTTGATTGCCAGCAGAAGTGACTCTTTTCTAACCTAAATTTTTTCAAAAGCAAAGGAAAAGTTGCAATTGGAAGTTCTAATAGGCCAATTGAGAGTTTTCCACGTGCCCTCAAAAGCCTGACACTCTATCACACAATCACAAAGAGCAATTAGATCTTGGTCTTACGTGATCGTGGTCTAGGCTTCGTGACCACGTTAAAAATGATTGCCACTTTGTCTTTGACGTATGATTTGCATCTTAAAAATTATATATGTCTTCTCATAAACATGAAAATATTTAATTTGTGGGAAGTATTTTTGAAATTTCTTCAATTCTTAAAATCTTTTATATTGCAGTTTCATGTTATTCGGGCTTCTAAATACTCATAATTTTATAAAAAAAATATTGATCTGATAAATCAATATTAGTAATATCTAACTATTCTTTAATATGATCCTTACATATGATGCAAACAATCTCTTCCGATTGAGCATGATTTTCTTTTAGAAAACTTCAAATTATGGATTCTTTTTAAAAAATTATAAATATATAAGGCAATTTTTAAATTTTTGAAAATTGACATTATGAATTCGGAAATCAAATCTTGCCAGCAATTAGAAATAAAAAAAAAATCGTTCAAATATCATAAATAAATATTAGTTTTAAATCAGAACTTTAAATTTGAGCTCCTAACTACCTGATCAAACACCTAATAAAATATTACAGTTTGATCATAGATTTTTAAATATTTTAAAAAAATCAAATTTGGATGAAGTTTGGATTGAAGTTTCAACATGTGTTTCGTCATAGTTTTTAAAAATACATTTCAATTTTTTAAAAATAAATAATAATATAAAATATAATCCATATCCGTAAACTCTAAAAACTATCAAAACTACAAGTATGTTTGACACAAATTATCATTTTATACATAAGTAGGTACGGAGATCGATCTATGAAAAAAAAAACAATGGTAATAACTAGCTTCATATTTTGTCCACAATTTTTAATTTTTTTTTTTATTTTACTTATAATTTTTAACATATCAAAAAATTTATTTTTTTTACATGTTTTACCCTTAGAATTAATTACTTATTTATCAAAATTATTCTGGATCTAAATATTAATTAAGAGGAAGTATTATTTATCTTAATGGTTGTGCCAAATTTAAATATGAAATATAAAAGTGAATGAAAAAAGTACTCCATCTACTTTAAAATAAGTGAATTATTATAATAATGTACACTTCTTGAGAAAAATAATTTAGAACATAAATTGAACATGGCTTTTCACTTTTGCTCTTTTATAATTCTCAAACTATTCTTGAAAATATAAATGATTCAAAGTACTCAGTGGAAAAAATCCTTTTGGTCACAATTGTCTGAATTTACATTCTTACTATAATAAGGTTTTCCTTTTGACATTTTTACCCATCTTTAATATTTTTTTTTAATTTATTAATTTATTTTACAATAATAAAAAAGTTTCCCAATACATAAGAAATGTTATTCTTCCTTTTTTAAATAAAAGAATAAAGAATACAAAATTTAATAATGACAATTATAATGTAAATTTTAAAATTTAAACTAAAAGGTAAGCTTAGTAATAATATTAAATTCAAAATAAATTTAACTCACACTCAATTAAAAATTTAAGATTTATAGAAAACTTAACAAGTAAAAAAGAAATAAAATGTGTGATATACACTGCTCACTCAATAACAATAAAAATAATAATAACGATTTTTTTTGATATACTCCTCAATTTTGTGATTCGGAGTTAATATATTTTTGTAAAATAAAAAAGATTCTCACTTTCGATTGGTGGAAGTGAAAAATGATTTGAATTTACTTTTTAATTTTTTAATTAAATAAAATTTACATAGGGATATATTTGACCATTCTAGCAAAGCTTCGATATATATTTTGATTTTCACACTTGAATTTTTTTTGTCCTCTTTGATTCAACGACTAATTTAGATTTATTATCTAGATAATCATATTTATTTTTCACTCATCTTCTTGTAAAATCTACCACAAATGGATCGATATTTTTCATAACTACAAAAATATATTACAATATGAACGCAAAAAAATAATTTTCTTTTTTTCTTTTTTCCCTCTTTTATTGCATTCTCACTCTTTCTTTTTATTTCTCATATTTCACACAAAAAATTAAATAAGAGCAAGAAACTCATATAATGATAAGCAGATAGATCTACGAAGGAGATATTTAAGACCGAAATTAATTGTTGAAATCACGTGTGAGAAGTATAAAAAATATAACTCTGACTTTGCAAATGATCAAACATATCCCTATATGAATTTGTTTTGATAAAAAAATTAAAATAAATAAATTGAATCATGTATTGGCCTTAGTTAATAGCAACTCAATCATCTATTAATATTGTAGTTTAATGTCTATGTGTTATGCCTATTTGATAACTTGTGAATCATTACTTATATTTATTATTAATATAATCTCTAATTAAATAATTATATTAATTATTATATCTAAATAAATTTAAACTATATATTTGAATAAATTTTAAATGTAATTTAAAAATATTTCAATAATGACAGTCAAAACTTAAAACACTTTAGTAGACATCAACACATTATGAAAAAAAAATTTGAAATATAATTCTAACTTAATTAAGTATTACATGTAATAAGCAATTATTGAAATTGCAAACTTAAAAGTTTAGCCATTTTTATTATGGTTTTAGTTACGCAATTTTATTTATGATATAATTTTTCAAATAATAATTTAAATTATTTTTTATTTTAAATCTTTGTCATGACCCCGACCTGCCATGATTGGCATCCACACTAATCATTTGGTGGGAGAACCATTCTACAATTCAACTAGGCAAACTAATACGAAATAAGCAGTTAAAGATGTGAAAACAGGTTTAAATAATAGTCAAGAGTTGAGTTCCCATAAACTCAAACAGAATAATTTAAAATAGTGTAAATTTTAACTCTCTAGGACCTAAAAATCATTATACCAAAACTCTACAAACAATTTAGAAAAAGGAAATGCAACCTCGAATACACTAAAATAAAATAATGTCTAAAAATATCTAAGTCCGAGGAAAGTGGACTGAAATTCTAGATGAATCCACGGTAGCTTGAAAAAACTAGCTCACCCTTCAATTCCACGAATCAATAATATCCTAGTTGAGGTCTGTTAGTAGCCACCTCAATATGCCCTGTACTCAACAAAAAAAGAGCAAGTATAATATAAGTACACGCAACAACAATGCACTAGTAGGATCAAAAGACTATTCCAATAAATACAACATACGAAAGTAACCACATCATAATAAAATCACACACATGCAAGAACATATTAGCAAGTTACCATTTCATGATCAAATTAATTTGCAGTTTTACAATATTAATCTTAATGCTGTAATCAAAGATGGTCCTCTCATGAAACATACCCAATCTGCTAGTATGCCAACTTGACACCTATTTTAACAGTTAGTATGCCAGCATGACACCTGATCCAATATGTACCAGCGTGGTAGATGATCCAACAATCACAATCATAATGAATGATGCACACACTTACACAATTAAGTAACGGGTTTATTGTATACAATTGATCAAATATAGACATTTTATTATATTTATTTTGTCTTTTTATATTCATATACATGAAGGCAACACTAATAATGCAGTTAATAGGCATATATACACAAACAGGAAAATAAATTATCACCTACCTTGAAATAAGCCTTAAGAACTCTAAAAAGCTAGAGTTTTTTCTTTTTTTGAAACTTTGGCTCGTTCTTTGTCTAAACAAATAAATAATGCAAGAAATCAATTACCAATGACCTAAACTATACAGATTATATCAAAATTCTAACCCTTGACTATTTTCATGATCGTCTCACCTAACCAGGATATTTTTCCACCATTAATTTCAGGCCAAATCTTTCCCTAAGAGAATTCCCATAGATTCTAAGGTCTAGAAATCAAATTACAAATTAGAGGAATGATTAACTTACTTTTGCTAAACAAGTGCATAGAAAACTAAAATGAACAATCCCCAGATCGCTTCTAATTTCTCAAAAATGATGTAGCAAAAAATAAAATGACTTTGAAACTTTCCTAACTTAAATCTGTGATTGCCTTACCATGAAGGCACTCAAATCACCATGGTGACCCTGCCATAGCAAGAATAATCTATGTCCGGAAAAAAATGTCTGGATTTACAATGTCCGAATTTATGTCCCTTCGTTAAGAAGTGATCGTTAAAAATCAAATTTCTTGTAGTGATTTTACTATATATGAGTGTATTTAAAATTGAGTTACATTAAAAAAATATTTAATATATTATTATTTATATATGAAGTATTTGAAATTAAATATTGTGAATAAGTGAAGTGCAACAAGGATGAGTAAGGTTATGGTGACAAGCTTACTTTCATAAGCTCTTAAACGAAAAAGGGACAAAGATATTGAGTTTGGTGAGTTGGCGCGCTTTGATAGTCATTGAGATTTTGGTTATTGCAGGTGTTTCAAAGCTGAGGAGGTTAGACATGCATGCTATTAGCAGGATGAACAAAGGGAGAGTGATCGGACCAGATGAGATTCCGGTGGATTCTTAGAAGAACATGGTCAAGGATCGTATGGAGTAGTTGACTAAGTTGTTTAATGCTATTATGAAAACTGCTAATATACCCGATGAATGGAGGAGGAGTACAATGATTACATTGTACAAGAACAAGGGTGATATTCAAAATTGTAACAATTACAGGGGTGTCAAGTTGTTAAGCCACACTATGAAGGTGTGGTAAAGAGTGGAGGAGATGAGGGTGAGAAAAAGAGTGTCTATTTTAGAGAATTATTTCGGATTCATACCGGGGTGGTCGACTACTGAAGCAATTCATCTTGTTCGGAGATTAGTTGAGAAATATAGGGAAAGAAAGAAGGACCTTCATATGGTGTTCATTGATCTTGAGAAGGCATACGACAAAGTTTTGAGGGATGTCCTATGGGGGTGTGTAGAGGCGAATGATGCTCCAATAGTATATATTAGGATGATAAATGATATGTATGACAGAGCCAAAATTCAGATAAGAACGGTGAGAGGAGACTCAGAGTATTTTCCTGTTGAGATAGGACTTCATCAAGGATCTGTGTTGAGTCTTTTTCTTTTTGCCTTAGTAAAAGATGAGCTGACATGGTGTATTTAGGAGGAGATTCTTTTTATATATGTTATTTGTGGATGACATAGTACTGACTGATTGATGAGACTTTGAATAAAGTTAATGATAGATTAGAGGTTTTGGGACATACTTTGGAATCCAAAGGGTTCAAACTGAGCAGGAGCAAAACAAAATACTTGAAGTGTGAATTCTATGTTGCGAGGGATGAACCAGACATTGAAGTAAAGCTTGCCACTCAATCTATTCACAAGAGAGAAAACTTTAAATATCTTGGGTCCATTATCCAGAGTAGTGACGATATCGAAGATGATGTTACATATTGTATTATGGTAGTATGGACAAAATAGAGGCTTGACTTTGGATTATTGTGTGATAAGAAGATACTACCTAAACTTAAAGGTAAGTTTTACAGAATGGTAGTTAGACCGTCTTTGCTATATGAGGTAGAATGCTAGCCAATTAAAAACTCACATGTTCAGAAGATGTAGGTCGCGGAGATGAGAATGTTGAGATAGATGTGTAGACATACT
>JBCEWC010007833.1:0-20842 GCA_038996855.1 Solanum aculeatissimum | reverse complement strand
CCAAATTTCAAACATGACTAGTATAACATCATACAAGATCAACCATAAGGAGTTTCGGAAATTTTCGGGTTGTTACAATGTACTAACACATATTTCTTTATCTACATGACTCAAATCATGTAGGGACGGAAGACGAGGAGGAGATTCCATTTTGTGGCTAGTTCCAAACATTGGGTTTGAAGAGTTTTTGGTGAGTTCCCATACTCTGGGAATGATCCCTATGATGTTTTCCTTTACCTTGAGAATTTACCTTCTATTTTCTTTGATGTACATCTTGAGGGTGAGCTAGAGAACTATGTGCTAGTTCCCGCCAAGATCTATGATATGATGTAGAGACATATTTTGGACTATGGATTGGATATATGTTTTCTATGGAAACTATGAAGTTTATGTTTTATGTACTTTCGCTTGCGTATTCTCTTATGTATGCTTATTTTACCTTATGAATTCTTATGGTATGAACCTGAGGCTTAGATGGGATGCCTTTGGGCATCGCATTCACTGTGTCACGTATAGGCCCTAGGTCTAAGTTATGACAAAAGTGTTATCAAAGCACAAGGTTTGAAAATATCCTAGGGAGTCCAACATGCCACATCATGTAGACTCTTATTCATTGGTGTGAAGCAAACCACATCCATGAATCGGAGGCTATGAGAAGTTTTAGGAAAAATACTTTTTTCTTTGTACTCTATGTATTGTCTTCAAAGCTTTCGTGTCCTAATGATTATCCCTTGTGTCACGACCCGAGAGTGGGGCCTAGATGTGACATGGTAAAGGGGAACCCGAGAATCCTCGATAAAGCCATCATAGCATCATCACACACATCATCAGTTCAGAAGCGCATATAATAAACAAATAGCACGTAAGTCTAAGGGATTTTGGGGCTTTGGACTCAAGCTATAAGGATGTTGCTGGGAATGGGATAAACATGAGTCACATAGCACATAACAATTACGTTCTAAGGGGCGGGTAAGTATGACTCAAGCTATAGGGGCATGCAGGGTTAGAGACTTTTCACATAAGCACATTTCCAAGCCAATCATATCATAATAGCATAAGTGGAAACAAAAGAATAACATAAGATGTCATCACTTAACATAGATAGCCATATCATTACAAGTGTCACATAGCATAACATTCAATAGAGTCGATATGTCCAACAATGCATCTACATAAGATAAGACGGGGCCTCGACATGATCTGGGCTTACCCTCAAGTCATAAAGTAAAGGAACATAAAGTAAGACAAGGTGGATGAAAGTGGGTGTTTCCCTTGGAACATAGGGCTCACCATAAACAATAGCTTCAAGTATCTCGATTTAGCCGTCTAGTGGAGGATGAAAGTCAACTTCGATCCCTACATGGTTAAAACATGTAGACAAAGAGTATGGGTTAGCACATAATAATGCACTAAGTATGCGGGCATGCAATTCATATGAACATGGGCCTACCACCAAGCTAAATGACAAGGGCACATACATAGAATGAGAATATAGGAAAGGAGGGTATACCAATATGCCATGAAGTCCATGATGCATGAGATGGCATAATGCTTATAGTATAGGGGATGTGACCATAACCGACATCCAAACTCATGTGAGCTACAACATGAACTTTCCCGATGAGGCTTCCCATTGGATCAGAGAAGATTACTTGCCAAAGATAATCTACACCACATCTTATGACCCGGTCATTTCGATGTGATGGCCACCTTCCTTACGACCCAGTCATTTTGAAAGGATTTACATAACATAACATATCATATCATAGCAAACCTTATGGGCCTCCCATTTCGGTTGCTTACCTATGTTGGCACATAGTTGAGGGAAAGGAGTGAGACCTTTGGGGATAACCCACTTACTACTTCAATCCAACTCGGTGCTAAGTTGTCATCCCACAAGAATACGTATACATATACGTGCCTTTAAAATGGAACGAAAATACTTGACATCATAATCATGCATAATTAGGCTTAAAGGTCAAATCACTTGCTTCAAATTCATGCATAAGTGACTAAAAAGTCTACACATTTCATAATCATACTTTATACGGCTAAAAAAACCAAAATACACTTTCATGTCAAATTTCATGCATAAGAGTAGCTCCATACTTGACAAATCATATTGGTGTAAACACCCATAGTTGCTCAAAGAGACAAATGATAGACATTATGTGATCACATTCTTGTCATAACCCATACTTATTCAAAATCATAGTCATAAATATATTTGGGACTTAGCCCATATCATATCATTCTTGAAATCCATGTTCATGCATGAAAATGCCATGATTGATGATGAGAATAACATGGGTACTAGAATTCATAATTCAAATCCAAAGCAATAAGAATGCATAAGAAATTCAAATTTAAATCAACAATTAAACCTCAATTTAATATTACCCATGCATAGATTAAAGAGTAAGGGGACAAACATACTTGTACCATCTTAAATCAAAGTAATTAATCAATTAGGGGCTTAATTCATCTTGAAATCATTAAATAAGAACAACCTACACTTCAATTGTACTAAATCATTCTTAAGTCAAAAGACCCATTTCAAGAAAAATCATAACTTATCAAAAATTGAGAAAAGGATTTTGGGTCTTCATGGTTGAAAGAGAAACCATGAATCAAATCCACATACCTTGAATTTAACAAGAAGATTGAGAAGATTTTGATGAAGACTTGAATTTCCCCTAATTTCAAGCTTGGTCTTCAATGGTGGATGAGAGAAAATTGAGAGAATGTGGGAGATGAATTGAGAGCTTGAATGAATTAAAAGAGATTAGGGTTTAATTTAGGGGTCTTAGGAGACTTTAGAAAGGCTAAAACGACCCTAACAATAATCAAAATTACCAATTAACCATTAATAAAATGGAGAAGATAACTAGAACAGTCACTGACAGAAGCATCCACACGATCCGTGTAGTGGCTCACGGACCGTGAACCCTACCGTGTGGTTCATGCCCTGGCTTGAAATCATGGAAAACTTTCTGGATCACTTCACGACAGGACTCACGCTCCGTGAAGCTGCACATGAACCGTACACTGGTCCTTGGAGCCTCACTTAGTCTGGAGTCCTGGACCTGGGGCCTGGGCAGTCTCTGGACCAGTCCACGAGGGCCTTCACAGACAGTAAGGTATCACACAGACCGTGAAGTGGTCCGTAGAGCCTTACTTGGTTCCGGCCTTGGTCCATCACCTGTCCTCCACTTTCTGGATCAACCCATGGACGTCCCTCGCGGGTTGTGAGCCTTTCCACGGCTCGTGGTCCTTCCTGTATGGCCCTGCCTTAGCCAACTTTGGCCTTCCCTTTCCAGAATACTTGGTCCACAGACAGTCCCACCAAAACAACCATAACTTTCACATACGAACTCTGATTTGAGTGAAACTAACTGCGTTGCAAAGATAACTCAAAGAGCTTCATTTTGGTAGGTCATAGACCATACAGTTCCTCTCGTACCAAGATATATAGCCATTCAAAGTCCGTCCTCCTACACGATTTCATACAAAACTCTCCCAACACGATTCCCTTGAATACGACCACTTACATAGAACTCATGAACATCACTACACAACCATAACAAGTTCAAAATGGACCTTGATCTACTAGTACAAAGTTAAAAAATTTGTGGGTCGTTACACCGTGGTGATTTCAAAAATGGCTCCACGATATTCTCCATTGCCAAGGGAAAACAATGCCAACAAGTTGGTGAATACTGTGAAAGGACCCGATATCTAATGATGAACTTAGGACCGCAATTACGATGTTGGCCCAGATAGTTGCTTCTCCTAAGGCTCCCACTCTAGCTTTGAGGATAAGAGATTTTGCTAGAATGAATCCCTCGGAGTTCCACGGTTCAAAGGTGGATGAGGATCTACAAGAGTTTGTTACTGAAATTTACAAGATAGTGGAGATCATGGGGGTGTCTTCTGAGGAAATGGCTGGCTTGGCAGCATACCAACTTAAGGGTTTATCTCAAGTGTGGAACGCCCAATGAAAGTCTGAAAGGGTTGATGAAAGAGTTATTGACTAGAAGATGTCCAAAGCTTCTTTCTTGGATCATTTCTTTCCAGTTGAACTATGGGAAGCGAAGGTGATTGAGTTCATGAGTTTGAGGCAAGGGGGTATGAGTGTGAGTAAATATGCCCTCATGTTCAAAAAAAATATCCAATTTTGATCCTTCTTTAGTTGCCGATTTAAGGGCTTGTATGAACAAGTTAATTTTAGGGGTGTCTGATTTAGATGGAATGCAAAGCTACCATGCTTGTCAAGAAAATGAATATCTGTAGGCTTATGACATACGTTGAACAAGTGAAGAGTGAGAAACTACAAAATATGAGATCAAGAGAGCCCAAAAGAGCTCATCATGATGGAGGGTTCTCCTATGCTAAATCTTGTGGTGGCCGATTCCAACAAGGCCAAGGATCTTCAAAGGGTTCTACTCAAAGGTTTGACAAACAAAAAGAGGCCTATCCTCTTAAGTGGCCTAAATATGAGAGGAACAATGTTGGTGAATGCTTAAGAGGTACCAATTCATGTTTTGGTTATGGAAAGGTAGGACACAAGATTTTTGATTGTTCCTATGCAGCTATCAAAGGTAAGGGAGGTCATCCAAAAGGTCATGTGGCTCAAAAGGGGTAAGTGCACCAAGGTGCCAAAGCTAAGGGTAGTGGTCTCCGTAGTAATCAATTCTATAATTTACATACCAGACAAGAAGTTGATGAGGCTCCCGATGTGGTTACCAGTATGTTAAAAGTCTTTGATCATGATATGTATGCCTTGCTTTACCCCGGTGCTAATATGTCTTTTGTTACTCCTTATGTCTCCATGAAATTTGAGGTGTTTCCAGAAGTGTTCTTAGAGCTTTGTTCTGTTTATACTCCTATTGGTGAATCGATTGTAGACAAGAAAGTCTATAGAAAATGTCTCATGTCGGTCTTGCATAAAGTCTTCCTATGTGATCTAGTTGAGCTTGACATGACCAATTTTAATGTTATTCTTGACATGGATTGGTTGCACACATTTTGTGCTTTTATCAATTGTAGGACTCTCAAGGTTACCTTTCAAGTTCCTAATGAGCCTATTATTGAATGGAAGGGAACTAATTCTATGTTTAAAGGGAAGTTTGTCTCTTATATGAAAGTTATGAAAATGATTTCTAAAGGATGTCTATATCATTTTGTCTGAGTCATAGATATTGAGTCCAATGTTTCCCCTCTTGATTTGGTTCCTATAGTAAAGGAGTTTCCTAATGTCTTTTCTGATGATTTTCCCGGTCTTCCTCCCATTAGGGAAAATGATTTTGGTATTGATATTTTGCCCGACACCCACCCTATCTCTATAGCTTCATATTGTATGGCACCGATGGAATTGAAAGAATTGAAGGGACAATTAAAAGACTTTCTTGATAAAGGGTTCATAAGGCCTAGTATGTCACCGTGGGGTGCTCCCATATGGTTTGTAAGAAAGAAGGATGACTTACTTTGGATGTGTGTGGACTATAGGGAAATGAATAAGGTAACCATAAAAAAAAGTACCCACTTCCAAGGATTGATTACCTATTTGATCAACTTCAAGGTGCAAGCTATTTCTCTTAGATTTATCTGCAGTCCGGATATCACTAATTCAGGGTGAATGATGATGATACTGCAAAAACAACATTCAGATCCAGGTATGATCATTTTGAATTTTTGGTTATGTCTTCTGGACTAACAAATGCCCGTATTGCTTTACCTTGAGACTTTACCTTCTATTTTCTTTGATGTACATCTTGAGGGTGAGCTAGATAACTATGTGTTATTCGTCGCCAACATCTATGATATTATGTAGAGATATATTTTAGACTATGGATTAGATGTATGTTTTCTATAGGAACTATGATGTTTATGTTTTATGTACTTCCGCTTTCTTATTCTCTTATGTATGCTTATTTTACCTTATGAATGCTTATGATATGAACATGAGGCTTGGATGGAATGCCTTTGAGTGTCACATTCGTCGTGTTACGACTAGGATTTAGGTCCAAGTTGTGACATATGAATAAGAGGCTATGAGGAATTTAGGAAATGATTCACTTCTTCATGATATGTGCCATGCGATAGAGCTAAATCCTTTAAGGTTTATTTTTGATTCCTATCCTTTATATTTCAGAATGTCTCTAACCTATCAGAATGGTGGACAAGAAGGTAACCTTCCCTTGCTTGATGATAAATCCCCTAGTATCGATATATCTAATGAAGAGATTCGTGATGCTCTATGGCCATTGGACAAAGTTGTAACTGCTCAACTCAACTAACAGGTCGATACCTCCGGGACTACAAATGATAAGAAGGAGGAGAGAGAGGCTAAGAAAGCCCGAAGTTGATGGTGCTTCATCTTCTATTGGTGTTTTGATGCTCAAGTTATACAAGGGAGGATACCCTTTCGCCATTTATCAAGGGTGTTTTAAGAAGCATCAAGAAAAGTATTTCGCTAGCACTAATTGTTATTTCAAGTGTGGCGGTATTGGACATAAGATGAGGGTTTTTCTAGTGGCTTTTATGGAAGGGATAAAAAGGGCTTGATTTGAAGGTGGATTCCTTCATCTATCCTCTGAGGTAGGGGCCATTTCGAACAAGGATAAGGACCATCTCAAGTTTCTCTATGAAGGTTCATTAAAGGTAGTGTGCCTTCCCCTAATTCGCAAGTTGATGGTGCTATATTCCTAAGTGTCCAAGGTATGGGAAAATCCATAGAGGTGTTTTTCGTAGAGGATTTGGTGCTTGTTTTGGTTGTGGAAAAATGAGGCACAAAATCTTCAGGTGTCCTAATGTTTCTACCAAAGGTAGGGAAGGGCGTCCTCAAGGTTAAATGGTTCCAAGAGGGCAAGTGCAAGAAGGTGCCCAAACTCTTGGAGGTGAATCACATGGAAACTGATACTATGATCTAAAAGAGAGGCAAGAGGTGGATGAGGGTTCAGATGTTGTCACTGCTATGTTAAAGTTTTATGATTATGATGTGTATGTTTTGTTGGATTATGGTGCCACTCTATATTTCATTACCCCATTTATTACAAAAAGAATTGATGTGTCCCAAATTGCTATGTGAACCTTATGATATGTCTACCCCCATTGGTTAGTCTATTGTTTCTAGAAGAGTCTATAGGGGTAGTCTCGTGTATATATTACATAAGTATTGCCTTGTGATTTTGTTGAACTTTACTTGGTAGATTTTGATATTATTCTTGGGATGAATTAGTTACATGCATATAATTCTTCCATTGATTGTGGAACTCATAAAGTTAGGTTCCAATTTTAAAATGAACGCACCCTAGAGTGGGAAGGTCATGAGTTGGTGGTTAAGGGTAGGTTCATCTCTTGTCTTAAGGCTCGGTAATTGATTGCTAAGGGTTGCATTTATCATCTTGTGAGATGTTAGGGATGTCGAGTCCAAATCCCCTCTATTAAGTAGATTTTGGTGGTCAATGAGTTTCTTGATGTCATTCCCGATGAACTCTCAATGTTCGTCTCTAAAGAGAAATGATTTTGGTATAATCCTCCTCCCAGATACTCAACCCATTTTCGTTCCTCCCTATCTTATGGCCCTGATGGAATTGAAAAAGTAGAAGGATTAATTGAAGGACTTATTGGAGAAGGATTTTATTAGGCCTAACAAGTCACCATGGGGATCACTGGTGTTGTTTGTGAGGAAGAAAGATGTATTACTTAGAATATGCATCAAGTACTGCTAATTCAATAAGGTACCACAAGGAACAAGTATCCTCTACCAAGGATAGATGACTTATTTGAAAAATTGCAAGGGGCTAGTCATTTTTCTGAGATTGATCTTCAATCCGTATAACATCAAATGAGGGTATGGGAAAGTGATATCCCTAAGACAACTTTTCAAATTAGATATGGACATTTAAAATTTGTGGTGATATCATTCAACCTAACTAAAACACCAACAATATTTATGGATCTCATGAGTAGGGTCTTTAAAACCTACCTTAAAAGGTTTGTTGTGATATTCATTGATGAAATTTTTATTTATTCCAAAGTGAGGAAGAACAAGTGAAACATTTCAGGGTGGCATTGCAAACCTCGAAGAAGGAGAAGTTGTATGCCAAGTTTGACAAATGTGAATTTTGAGTTGGAAGAGATTGCATTCATTGGGCATGTGGTGTCGAGTGAGGGAGTCAAAGTGGATCCTAAGAAAAAGGAAGTTCATTGATTAGCTAGGTTAGGAGTTAGGTTGGATGAAGTCTAATATAGATGTATGGTGGTTTTAGATGGTTCCAAATCTTCTTTCATTGAAGATGTCAAATCCAAGTAAGACCTCGACCCCATTTTATTGGAAATGAAGGTATTGGTGAAGGAGGGCAGAGTAGAGGTTTTCTCCAAAGGGGGAGATAGTTCCCTTAGGCACTAAGGTAGGTTGTGTGTACCAAATGTTGATAGGTTGAGAGGCATGATTTTTAAAAAGGCACATAATTCATACTATTTGGTTCACCCTGGTTCTACAAAGACGTATAGGGATTTGAGGGAAGTGTATTAGTAAGGGGGTATGAAGAGAGACATTGCAAAGACTGTACTTGGATGCCATAATTCCCAATAAGTCAAAGTTGAATATCATAAGTTGGGTGGCCTAGCCCAAGATATAGAGAATCCTACTTTAAAGTGGGAAGAAATCAACATCGATTTTGTGATTGATTTTCCTAAGACTAAAAAGCTTTTTGACTCCATTTGGATTATTATTTATAGATGACAAAATCGGCTTATTTCGTATAAGTTAAAACAATCTATGGTACCAAAAATTTTGCTAAATTGTACATTGATGAGTTTGTTATGTTTCATGGGGTTCCATTATCTATCATTTCATATTGTGGTCGTCAATTTACCTCTCACTTTTGGAGGTCTTTCCAAAGAGGCCTTATATGAGAGGTGTTGTAGATTCCTTATTGGATGATTTAAAGTGGGAGAAATGTCTTTGTTAGTTCTGGATTTTGCTATGGAAGCTTTGGAGAAGATGAGGTTGATAAGGGAGAGACTAAAGATAGCTCAAAGTAGACAAAAGGCTAATTCTGACATTAGGAGGTGAGATCTTAAGTTCAAGGTATATAATTGAGTGTATTTGGTGGTCTCACCGATGAAAGGTGTATTTCAGTTCGACAAGAAGGGAAAGTTGAACCGTAGGTATGTAGGGACTAATAGAATCTTGAGAAAATAGGTAAGGTTGCTCATGATTTAGAGTTTCATATGGAGATGAGTATGGTTCCTCCGGCCTTTCATATGTCCTTATTGAGGAAATTTGTAGGTGATCCAAACTCCATTGTGCCTTTGGTTGTTGTAGGTGTTGAGGAAAACATGATATACGAGGAATTTCTCGTTGGGATATTTGATAGGCAAGCGAAGAGATGGAGGAACAAATATGTAAAATCCTTTAAAGTCCATTAGAGGAATCAACAAGTTGAAAGTGTTACTTGGGAAGTGGAGATGGCATGAAAAAGAGATATCCTTATCTTTTCCACTATATTCAATCCTAAAATAATAAATTAACCGTATTTATGATGTCGAGTCATGTAATTCATCCCTTCTAAGTCATTTTGCATGCATACATACTCATGGTAGCATATTTTGATAGTATTTGATGCATAAGTTTGAAATTTCATGAAGTTGATGTTTAAATTGCATTGATGCATTCATATTGGGCTGAAAAATTGTCTAATCACTATTCTCAATCGTATTTTCATTACATTTGGGAATGAATGTTCCCAAGTGGTAGATATTGTAACACCTCCCAAATGATTTAGAATATTCTTATGGTAGATTTCTTAATATCAAAATTTTCGTATATTGTTTGGCAAATTAGAGTTCGTATTCTTTTTCAAGAGAAAACATTGTGTAGGAAAAATGTCATCCTCAATTTTTAAGTCAACAATATAATTTTTCACTTGATTTTGCATTTTTCAAAAAAGTATGCGAACTCTCCATGTCGCAGAGAGGGTTCATGATAACACACAAGTGGCCTATACTCATTCCTAGGTAAAATAGGAGAAAATTAAACTTCGCACAAAAATGCACTATCCTGAAACCAAGGCGTGACGTGCCAGTGCTCCCACCATGAACAAACTCCAAAAAGTTCCAGATTCAAGTAAGGGCAATTTAGACATATCCCAACACCCTTATAGACGGGAATCCTCGAGCATTCAGCCATTTTTAGGCCTAATCCTTGCATAAAGTCTCCCAAGTTCCTACCAAAACCTCCCCAAGTTCCCTTATTCAAGTTCATCCAATTCTTAGGGTTTCAAGATTCTCTATTGAAGGTCAAGTCTCAAGGTGATTCCCCAAATCTCCTCAAGTCTTCTTCAATGATTTCAAGGGCTTAAGGTATGTTGGTTCTTAATCCATTGGTTCTTTCACTCATGGAGCCAAAACTTCCTTTCAATAAAATTTTTTGATTTCAAGGCTTATTTCTTCATGGGTATTTCCTATTATTCATTACAAGCATGGTTTAAGTAGGAATTTGTTAATTATTGGTTGGTATGTGAAGTTACACCTCTCAAGGTTTTATTCTATGAATTATTTTGTGGTATTTAAGATATGCATGTTATGATACCTTGAAAGGCTATGAAATATTATAGATTTTGAACTGGATTTCATGATACCCAAATTAGGAGATTTACTATGTTGATGGTCGGTTGTTTGAATATTTCCAAATGATCATGTTTTACTTCATCCATGTCCTATACTCTTGAATTTTATTATTTTAAGCTATTATGCATAGACCCACCATGTTTTGACTAATGTTTACATGATGAAGCTTCTTGTGTTGATGATGGGTATATTGGGATATATGTAAGTCATGAATGTTTAAGGGATAATAAGCATGTTGCGAATTCATAGGAATGTTGTGAAATTTATGAGAGATTATAAAACCTTCTTTGATGTTATGATTCTTTGGTTTGATGAACTACTCCTACTATGATATTATGATTTGCAAGTTATGTATGATATGATTATGACTATGATTTGAGTATTCCATGGGATGCTGACTTATCACTAAGAGGACCTTGATAAATTACCATTGTCCTTTAACTATGTTGCCACCGTAGGTTTGTTATTTTCTTATTGCACGATTAACAAAATGGGTAGGGTTCTCGTAAGGTACATGCATAATATTAATCAAAAAAGGGGTAGTTCCCATAGGGTTCTTATCATATATTAACCGAAAAGGGTGTAGTTCGCGTAAGTCTCTAATCATATAACAATTGAAAAGGGTGTAGTTCCCATAAAAAATTGTAAAACTCTATTTTTGAAATGGGTGATGTTTCTTAAGGTGAGGGATGGTTTACCTTAGCATGTAGCCTACTCCTTGTTCGATGTAGAGGAAACATCGAGATTTCATGTAGTAGGTCACTTGGTCTTAAGTGTCGGTTAAGGTCTCTTCCCACATATATATGCTATGTTATGAGATTTAATTACCTTCCATGCCTGTTTTGACTAAGGTTTTTATTATTCAAGTCATATTGAGCTTATTATCTTTGTTTATGAATATGTGTCTTGATTATTATAGCTTATGATCTTTTATTGCATTACACCCCGCATACTTAGTACATTCCAAATACCAACACATACTTTTTGCCTACATGATCTAACCATGTAGGCGTCAGACCTCCTATTCATCCACCTCCTCAAGGCTAGTATGTAAGCTTGAAGATTTTCTTGTTGTGAGTCCTCTATTCCTTGGACAACAATCATTTTTTATCTTGCTTATGTTAAAACGTTATTACTTATGTTATCTACTTTTGAGGGTGAGCCCGAGATATGTCTTGGCCTCCGTCCCACTTATGCTTAGAGGTATTGTTGGATGATGTGTTAAGTATGACTCAAGAGACACTTATGTATCTATGATGATCTCCCTTTAGTCCCTATGCCTTGTATATTGTTGTTGATGTTGATGGCAAGTGGTGTCCTTCCTAAGTCCCTACTCCACATAGAGTGTGTCCCATGATCCCTTCCTTTAGTTTATTTGTTGTGGTTAAATAATGGTGATTCCTTTCCCCTTATTCCAATAACTTGTGTCGTAAGTTTTGAATCCCCTTAATTTGATTAAGTTATGCTTGAACTACATTTCTGCAACCAAGAATGTGCTTATGTAGGCTATGAGGCTTGTTTGGGTACCCTTGGATTCCCATTGCCATGTCGCACCTAGGCACTAGGCTTGGATCATGACAACACCCAAGAAATAAGCCCTTCCATTACAACAAGATGATGGAGTGTCTCATTCACTATACTAGCCCAAGCTTTGGCTAATCGAGCCAATCAAAGATTTCTATCCCTCTGCAAGGGCCCATAATGACTACAAGGGTATCAGATTTTATGATGATGATTCCTCTAGAGTTCCATAGAACTAAGGTGAAAGAGAATCCCATCGACTTCATTGATAAGGCTTACTAGATTGTTCACATAATGGGAGTTCCCTTATAAGATAAGGTCGAGTTAGTGGCCTATCAATTTAAGGGAGTAGCAAAAAAATGGTATGAACAATGGGTAGAGGAAAAGGGCCAATGAGCAGGTCCAATTGAATGGGAGGAGTTCAAGGGTGCCTTTATGGACCAGTTTTTCCCACTAGAGTTGAGGGAGGCCAAAGTACAAGAGTTCATCAATATGAAGAAAGGGTACATGAGTGTGAGAGAGTATTCTCTAAAGTTCACCAAACTCTCTAAATATTCCCCTCTTGTGGTAACGAATCCAAGGGCTCGGATGAGTAAGTTCATTCTGATATATTAGACTTGGTGTCAAATGAGTGCAAGACTACCTTACTTGTGAAGGAGATGGACATCTCCTTGTTGATGACCTAGGCCGAACAAATTAAGGAGCAGAATTTGAGAGAGAGAGAGCTAGAGAGTCCAAGAGGACTCGAGTGGATGGTGGGGGATATTCTCACTAAAGGAGTAGAGGCCACAACAAGTTCTAAGGTGGAAAAAATCAAAGAGGCTGATGGTCTACCAACACTCTTCTTCCCTTATTATTTAAGGACAAAGGGGTAGCCCCTCAAAGAGGAGTTCTTGTCCTATTCAATTGCATTTTTGAAGTATGGAGAGCTCGGACACCATGCAAAGGATTGTAGAAGTGGTGGTGCAAGGCCCCAAGGCCAAGGCGGGAAAGCTCAAGGTGACCTAAGAATAAACCAAATCTCTACTCTTCATGGCAGTGACGAAGTTGTAAAGGTTTCAGATGTTGTTATCGGTATGTTGAAAGTTTATAATTTTGATGCATATGCATTATTAGATCGGGGGAACACTTGTATTTTGTAAATCCTTTACTTGATAATAGATTTCATTTGTGTCTTGAGATTCTTAATGAGACTTTTGAGGTGTGTACTCCAACAAAGTGTTTATTATTGCACGAAGGGTCTATAGGAATTGTCCCGTGTCTATCTCGCATTAAGTTTTCCCTTGTGACTTAGTAGAACTCTCCATGGTTGACTTTGATGTTATACTAGGAATGGATTGATTGCATGCCTCTTATGCCTCCATAGATTGTTGGAATCATAGAGTTAAGTTATAATTCCTAAATGAGTCTCTTCTTAAGTGGGAGGGTAGTAGTTCTTCATATAGAGGTCAGTTTGCCTCATTTCTCAATGCTGGTAAAATGATCTCTAAGGTGTGCATATATCATCTAGTGAGGGTTAAAGATGTTACTTCTAAAGTTCCCTTATTTCTCAAAGCCCGATGTCTTTTTGGACGAGTTACCCGGTGTTCCTCCCAAAAGGAAAATAGATTTTGGCATAGACCTCCTACCCAACACTCAACTTATATCCATTCCTCCTTCTACAATGGCTCTGACAAAATTGAAGGTATTAAAGGAGCAATTAAAGGATTTTTTGGAAAAGGTTTTTGTTAGGCCTAGTAGGTCTCTATTAGGTGCTTCAGTTTGATTTGTAAGGAAGAAGGATAGGTCACTCTGAAGGTGTATAGACTACCGGCAACTCAACAATGTCACCATTAAGAACAAATACCCACTCCCAAGGATAGATGACTTGTTTGATCAACTACAAAGAGCTAAGCATTTTTCAAAGACTGACTTGAGGTCCAAGTATCACCAACTAAGGGTGAGGGAGAGTGATATTCCTAAGATGCCTTTTGGACTAGGTATGGTCATTTTGAACTTGGGGATGTCTTTTGGCCTCATTAATGCACTAACGATCTTTATGGACCTTATGAATAGGGTTTTCAAGCCCTACCTCCATATGTTCATAGTGGTGTTCATCAATGATATCCTAATCTACTCCCGTAGTGAGAAAGAACACATGGAACACTTGAGAGTGGTGTTACAAACCTTGAGGAAACAAAGGTTTTTTGCAAAATTTGAAAAGTGTGAATTTTTGCTAAGTGAGGTTGTCTTCCTTGGGTGTGTGGTATCGAGCGATGGCATTAAGGTTGACCCTAAAAAGACAGAGGCGATGAGAAATTTTCCAAGGCCATTGACTCCTATGGACATTAGGATTTTCTTGGGACTAGTTGCGTATTATAGGAGGTTTGTTAAAGGTTTTTCCTCCATTTCATCTCCATTGACCAAGTTCACTCAAAAGAAGGAAAATTTTTATGGATGGATGAATGCGAGAAGAGTTTCTAAACCTTGAAATATCGGTTAACTTTGGTTCCAATTTTGACCTTACCAAAGTGAAATAATAGGTTTATTACCTGTTGTGATGCCTTAAGGATTGGGTTAGGGTGTGTGTTGATGTAACATGGTAAGTTGATTGTTGATGCCTCAAGGAAATTGAAGGTGTACGAGAAGAACTACCCAACACATGATCTTGAACTTGAGGCTGTGGTGTTTGCATTGAAAATTTGGTGTTACTACTTGTATGGGGTTTATGTGGGTATCTTCATCGATCACAAAAGCTTTCAAAAAGTGTTTAATCAAAGAGATCTCAACTTAAGGCAATAGAGGTTGTTCGAGCTTCTCAAGGCTTATGATATGAGTGTGAAGTATCAGCCAAGCAAAGCGAACATAATAGCCAACGCTCTTAGTAGAGTCTCAATGGGTAGTGTATCCCACATAAAAGATGATGGAAAAAGGGAGTTACCCATGGAAGTCAACAAGTTGGCTAGATTAGGGGTGAAATTGAATGAATACGGTAGTGGGGGTGTGATGGTTCTACATGGATCCGAGTCTTCATTGATCGAGGATGTTAAGTCCAAACATGACATTGATCCCTCCTTGGTAGAATTGAAAGTCTTAGTGAAAGAAGGAAAGATAGAAGTTTTCTTACAAGGGGAAGATGAAATACTTCGATATCAGGGGAGATTGTATGTACCAAATGATGGTGAGGTTAAGAGGTTGATATTGCAAGAAGCTCACAACTCTTCTTATCCCATTTATCCTGGTTCTACAAAAATGTATAGAGATTTGAGGGAGGTCTATTGGTGGAACAGAATGAAGAAGGACATTGCAAAGTTTGTGTCCGAGTGATACGATTGCCAACATGTCAAGGTTGAGAATCAAAGGTCGGGTGGCCTAACTTAAGACATTGACGTTCCTACTTGGAAGTGGGAAGAAGTCAATATGGACTTCGTAGTGGGGTTAACTAAGACAAAGAAGAACTTTGACTCCATATGGGTTGTAGTGGCTAGGATGACAAAGTTAGCTCACTTCTTACCGGTCAAAACAACATTTAGTGTCAAAGACTATGCTCAATTGTATATCCGAGAATTGGTGAGGTTACATGAGATTCCATTGTCCATTATATCGAATTGTGGAGCCCAATTTACCTCTCATTTTTGGATTTTTTTTCAAATGGGTCTTGGTACTAAGGTAAAATTGAGTATCACCTTCCATTCTCAAACCGATGGGCAAGATGAGAGAATAATTCAAATCTTGGAGGATATGTTTAGAGCTTGCGTACTAGAGTTCAAGGAGAGTTGGGATGATTACTTACCTCTCATTGAGTTTGCCTATAACAATATCTTCCATTTAAGCATTGAGATGGAACCATTTAAAGCTCTATATAGTAGATGGTTTAGATCACCTATTGGGTGGTTTGAAGCTGGTGAGATGGCCTTGCTAAGGCTGGATTTAGTCATGGACGCTACGAAAAAGGTGAGACACAAGGGAGAAATTGAAAATAGGCCAGAGTTGGTAAAAGTCCTACTCTGATGTATGGAGAAGAGACGTTGAGTTCAACATTGGTCATTGGGTATATCTGAAGGTGTCTCCCATGAAAGGTGTGGTTTGATTTGGTAAGAAGGGGAAATTAAGTCCTAGATACGTAGGGTCTTACAAGGTCGTGAGAAGATTCTACAAGGTGGAATATGAGTTGGAGTTACCTATGGTAATAAATTTGATTCATCCGGTCTTTCATGTACCAATGTTGAGGAAGTTCATAGGTGATGTAAACTCTATAGTCTCGTTGGAAGAGGTGAACATCAAGGAAAATTTGAGTTATGAAGATGTATCGGTTAAAATCTTAGACCCACAAGTGAACAGGCTAAGGAACAAGAAAGTTGCATCCGGTAATGTGTTATGGAGGAATCAACATGTTGAGGGTGTACCATGGGAAGTCGAAGCGAACATGATGAAGCGTTATTCGTATTGTTTTCGGTCTACTCAAGCCTAAGGTATTAAGTTATTCTTGCCCAAAACCTCCAATTTATTGCATTTCAATTTTTGCATGATGCATACAGTTATTTTCATGTTTATGGATTGTTTTGAGATGACGTAATAAACACTTGAATATTATTGATAATAGCCTTTTTAGATGATGGAGTAGTCTTTTCATACTAGCATTCTTAGCTTTTTCCCCCTAAAGTAAGATCTTGTACGGGAAAAAAGGAATCTTATATTTACTTGACAACAGCATTGTCAAACTTTGATAATACAAATGATTCATAGTATTCTTATTCATGTTTTTACTCTTATTCTTTTTTTCATTTTCTTTTGTCTTATATTTTACATTCTTTCATTTATTCCTGCTTTGTTGATTTGGCCAGGAAAAAAAAGGTATCGGTATTCACCAGCTCTTAACCACATTTTTACAAATTTAATTGTTATCACCAAATCCGGCACACAAATAGGTTTAGGGGCAGATTGTGAAAAATTAAAAGATAGGGTACAACTCAAAAATTATTTTGTTTACATAAAAGTGTGGAAAATGCTAAGATCTGAATTGAGGTTTAAGAATTATCCGGGAGATGACTGGGTCAAACAAGTGTTGGGTTATTATTTTTTAGTTTTGTTACACATAAATCAAGCGATACTAACATTGCAAAATTAATAAAAATAAGTAAAAGCAGAAAATCAAAACATAGTTTTATGGGTATGGAAGGGTGGCAATATGGTTATGAGCCACAGTCCCAATCCATAGCTTCCCATTTACTTCTCTAACTTCACTAACCAGCTTCATAACTGCACCTTTTTTATCTTGAAGAACATCAACTACTTCTCCAGTTTCATTGTAGAGTGAGATAACAGTGTACATTCTCATCCCCATTAATCTAGCCAGGTAACGCATCTGAATTGGTAATCTAAAGTATATGCTTCTCATCCATGGATTATTTATGAGGACTTCTTGTGCACGAGTTCGACAGCAATCTATTGCAACCCAGAATTGACCTTTGTCATTCACCCTTACATTGTCTGGAAATCCTGGCAGGTTTGCAACTATCTCTACTGTACCTCTCTTTGGACCTTCTATCCAGAATTTCATCAGCCTGAACATATAGCAACAGTAAGAGGGGGGGAAATGTCTAAGATCTATTTAATCTTGAAATATACTAATACAGTTTACAATTATATTTCCTACAAATTCCTAGAATATTCACCAAGAATATAGCATCATTCTGAAAACCAAAAGGTTGCAAGTTATAATATGTGTTGTATAGTCTATCCTATTTAGTTGCTGTATAATACAAACTAGGACTAGCATCCAGATTTCTAAAGATCAACCATGGTCAGCAAGAATCACAGTTTCACCTTATTAATGTCTATTATTTATATTTTGTTGAATTACACATTTAGGTGATTTATTTCTGAACTAAATAAATACCCGTTTCTTTTTTGCCTTTTCCCCAAGGAATAAAGGTCTGTATACCTGCAATTGGTTGTTTCAGTGAAGAGGAGAAAAGTTTGATCCTTGGATATTTGTACTCCATTAGGGAACGTCAATCCATCCAAGACAACATGAGTTGATCTTGTAGCAATGTCATACCTAAGAAGTCTACCAGTGTCTTCTCCTTCTAACATTATGAGAAAATGGTTCCTACATAAGAAATTCACATAATAAAAGAAGAGTAATATAAACCATTACTCGATATTTGATAAACGATTTGTTAACCTACACTCTGTTGTATTTCTTGCTTGTGTCCGTGAAGAAGATGGAGCCATTTGCATGGATATCAAGGTCGTTGGCGAAGAGTATGGGATTCCCCTCAACATGTGTAGCCAAGGACGTTGCCATGCCTCCTTCAGGACCCACAACTAGGAGTCCGTAATATGCATCTGCTATGTACAAATCCCCTGTCTGTTTATTGAATCTTAGGCCAAGGGGCCTGCCACATTGTGCCTCAACTTTCCATTGCTTAGATGTTGTTGAATCTTTTCCTTTAGCACAAAGCTTTTCCGACCTTATAGGACAACAGGGAGAGTTTGAACACATCAATGAATTTTCAAAAAAATAATATGGTTTTTTACTCTACCTTCCCTCCTTCCTAATACATAGATATTTGAACAGACATAGTAATTAATTAATCCTCACTACATGTTCAATACAAAAGAAAAGAAAATGGCTGATTAATTCATAGGATATGCCTATAAATTGGTTGTTCTGAATTATATTTTTCATAATTGTTTTAAAGATGCTTACCAGTTAGGGGTGACAAGTGCAAATGTTTCCCAGCCAGCTTCTTTGCCCATCCACCGTACAATACGTCCATCAGCTAGTCCAGCGTATGGGCCATGACCCAAAATATCAAATTCTAGTGATTCTGGACCGTAAATTTCATTTACAAACTCCAAATTGCCGAGGCCTAACCGGTTATTTTTGTCTCCATTCCAACTTTCCATGACTTGTTTGTATGGTGCAATGTCATTCTTCACTGGATTAAAGTTACTGTCTCCTACTGGACTTAAACCAAATGGATCTGCCACAAGGAAAGCAAAGGCTAGTGAAAGAAGAAACAAGTGAGGACGTTGTGAAACAAGCTGGCTTCTTATCAATTGGATCCTCTTCTCCATGTGAGGATCTTGATAGGTATTGGTGTTTGATAGGTGGGGATATGGATGCTGAAGTTTAAGCTGTTCAAATTGGAACTGTAAGATTTCACAATGTTATAGGATGAAGGCACACAATCTTTGTGATCAAGTTGTTGTTGGAAGTAAGTTGTCCATTCGTTAGTCATGTTTTCTGCATTTCTACTTCTTATTGATAATGAAATCAGAAGCATCTGAAGAAGGTGCATTCATATTTTGGTCAATTCTATTATGATAGTGAACAGCAACTATATTTTGGTCTAGTGCCTAAGTAACCACGTGTTGTTAACACTTAAAACCATCGAGTAAATACGAGTAGTAGTTCTAGAAGAGAGAAGAGGAAGAATTCTCTATTGAAGAGAGGTATAGTCAGACCGTAAAGTTAACTATCAAAAATACTAGACACCCTATTTATATTTACACACATTAAAAACAAGTTATAAAGCAACTCTGAAACTAAATATAGGCTGTTGGACCAATATACTTTTGTTTGATCAAAATAAACAGATTGAAATAAATGAACAAAGGACGAAATAGGAACTTAGTTTCCAACATACAGTCACGACCAAAATCTGAAACATACGACAGTCGTGACACGGCACCCATTTAAGAGAGCCCTCCATGCTAAAATGATAACAATAATAAGATAACGAGATACATATGCTGTCATGCTGATAACTCTCAAAGAGACCAAGTCATAGAGGTACTAATCATTGTTAATACAAAGTATAGACGAAACGTAGCCCGAAATAATGAAAAGGGTAAATAAAAAAGTTTTGAATTTAAATAAGGTGTAAATTGAAAAATGAGCATTGAAAAATGTAGAGGAATCAAATGAAGACAAAATGAAAAGACATTTCTACCTCTTTTGTATAAGACAGGAAAACTTTTGTACTTATATTATGAAACACTTCTTTTACCTCCTAAAGTATAAGTAGAGTGTACCCCTTGCGTCTCTATTTTGGTCTCAGCTTCAGTAAATGTGTTGAAATTTATTTTTAGTTACTGCAGTAGTTTTTAGCAAAATAAATTATTTAGTTTAAAATAAATTTGAATTTTGAATTTTAGTTAGATTGTTTAGTTGTTGAGATATTTTAGGTTGTTTTTAAATTTTAAATTATGCAGTTTTTTTTGTTTTATGTTGGCTATTTAAAGTTCTTCAATGCTTAATAAAACTATTGAAAAGCTATTGAAAGTTTCAATCTATTGAGAAACTCTTTCAATCTTTTTGCTGCCCCATTCTTCCTTTAAAAAAAAAAAACCAACAGTGGTATCAACAGTTTCATTGATCTTACGGGATCTGTGAATTCTTCCAAAGAACTACCATATCATTTTCAACCCGTAAGGGCTACCTTTTTAACACGTAAGGGCTACTTTTAACCCGCAAGGGCTACCTTTTTAACCCGTAAGGGCTACTTTTAACCCGCAAGGGCTACTTTTTTAACCCATTTTAACCCATCAGGCTATTTTCAACCCGTGCATTTTTTTTCAACGCACAGACTTTTTGAACCAACTTTTAACATAAGAATGACAAGCAACAGTCTCTCTTTGAATGCCCCACAAATTTTCACTGGCAAAATTTATCAAATTTGGTCAGTGATAA
>JBCEWC010007832.1:0-20842 GCA_038996855.1 Solanum aculeatissimum | reverse complement strand
CAACCTCCCTTAGTCATTTCTTCAGCGCGAACTTTCGGAGGACTTTCTGTTACACTTCACGAACCAATAAAAGGTCCGTTCAACTTGTGACTATACGTGTAAGCCACCGCCTAACCTCACTTAGACTCAAAATCATCAGCCAAGCCTTAGCCTAGCCACTGCCTCACTTCACGAGGCAGTACACAAGCCGTCAAGAGTCAAACAGACTGTCCAAGGTCTCGTTGACTTGGACTTGGATTAGGGGTGGTTTCAGGCCACCCCAAGCTCACTGGAACATCACACGAGGCACTAGACGGACCGTGAAAAGTTTCACGTTCCGTGTGAATGTCCTTGGCCACATTTCTGAGCCTATCTCCAATGGTTTTGGAATTTTAGACAGTCTCACTGTTTAGGCCATATCTCCCTCACCCAAAGTCCAAATTGAGTGAAACCACTTGTGTTGCCACTCTAATGCAAGTAGATTCAATTTTATATATTGTAGTTTACATGGTTCATCCCATATCAAAAGGTATGACTGTTTGAAGTACACTGCCAAAACTGTCCCTCTAGGCTACTAACTAGTCCAATTTGCATTCGGCCACTTAAACTCAACCCGTGGCCACCAAAACACAAAAATAGCTTGTAGTACATCATATAATGCCAACCATAAGTAGATTTTGAAAATATTCGAGTTGTTACAGACTTCCACGGACTCCACCTCTCACTGCGCCTCGACCTCTTCTAGTACCAACCCTCATGCCTTGATAGGTATCCCTGGGTGCTGATTCTGGAGCTGGATGGGATGTCTATAAAATTGAAGATCGAGTAAGAGGCACACGGTGTGGAAAATGGTAGGCCAAGTGCCCCACCAAATCACATTAATAACAAGCCCTGGTCTCTCACCCATGAGATGGTTGTCCTAAAAAACCATGGATAAACTAAAAGAGTTATCACGGCCTATATGAATATGCCTAGATTTATCAATACTATCAGCTACAAGAATGGCTACATGGACTGTCCTACCTTGATGGCCCTATCTTTGAAATCTCTATCTTGTGGAGAGTGCCCACTAAACTAGCCATGCTGGCAAAACCTCTTCCTACCACCTCTTTTGTTGTATCTAATATGCTTAATTATATGAGTGTGTTCCACTACACTCTGGAAAGTACCACTGGAAAAAACCAAAGAAGTTATAGTCTCCTGAAGATACCCTGCCAATCCCTTGGCAAAGCGCTGAATCATCTCAAACTCTATAGGGATACTAGATAAGGCATACTTGGACAACTCATGAAATCTGACCTCATAATCAGGTACTGACATCAATCCCTACTAAAGCCTGTCAAACTCATCTTAGTGGCTATTACTGAGGCTATACGACATGAACATCCCTAGGAATACTTCAATAAACTATTTCCAAGTCATAATCAGAGATCCAATAGGTCTACGAGCCAAAATCGGCGTCCACCACTCCTTGGCTAGGCTAGTGATCTGATAAGATGTATAAGCAACTCTATGTGACTCAAGGATAGCCAAATTACACAATCTTTCTTGGCACTCTAATAAGAAATCATAAGCCCTATCACTAGGTGTGCCATCAAATTTGGGGATGCTAACCGAACAAACCACTCAAAACTCTTCTGCTCAGCAGTGGACACAGCAGGACTATCAGAAGATGGTGGCATCATAAATCTAGGTGTTGGAATAAATAATGCAATAGAAAACCCATGAAGTTGTGAACCAGAACTCTGTTGAGATATCAGAGGTGGAATAATAGAGGCCATATGAGGATCTACTGGGCTAAAGAAGGACCAACATAAAGCATAGGTGAATCCACTTGAGCTATAAAAAGGCCAGTCAGCACTATAGAAGTCGGTACATAAAGAATAACGAAAGTATGGGAAGCTTCTCAAGTTTGGCCAACACTCGTAGAAGTAGCTATTGAACTAAGGGTATAGCATTAGGGGCTGATGGTGATAGAGCAAGGTCTGTGGGTCCCTATAACTCATACTTAGGCTTTGGAGAAGCGTATCTAGCCTATCCTCTAGGTGGAGCGACCCCTCTAGCATGTCCTCGACCTTACAATGAGACCTGTCTCAACCATGAGTGGGGGGGATCTCCTACTTACCATCAAGCTCTAGTAATCAACATCTATGGAGAAAAGGTATATTAGATATATTTCAAAGAAGTGGATATGAAGAAATACACGAATAGAAGCAAAACCGAAAGTTTTCCTATAAAGTGCCCCATAGCTTCCCAAAAATGGGCATGGACGTCTACATCCCGATTTGTGAGACTCTACTGGACACTCCAATCTTGACTCATGAGCCCAACGAACCTAGAGCTCTGATACTAAATATTTCACGATCCAAAATTGGATCGCGACAAAAGAAATATGAAATCAAAGTAAAAACAACCACAATACTTAATTTAAACAATCCCAAAACTTGCAGTCATTAGTACAAAAGCTTCTAAGTAGTATGAATGAGTAAAAATAACACTGGCTCAAAAAGAAATATATACTCCAAACAGATAACAACAAATAAAGTCTGAATGAAGCAATGGCAACTCAAAGTCTCAGCCTCACCACTGAATCTTATAGTAGAGAAGAACTTTGGTAGAAGAGAATCAACTACCCTATGGGTCCCTGTGCTTGATCTACAAGGAGGAAACAAAGCAGGGGTGAGTATACCGAAATGTACCCAGTAGGTTCAACTGACTGGGTAGGAGACATTGGATGAGCATTAATAACTAAGAGTATCTATAAGAACAAATAAAGATAGCAAGGGCAATTTGTGATGCAATGCAAATTAGATTTATGAATTCAATGGCATCACAGGCCATGTATGAGGTGGAATTACAACCATCGCAGGGCTGTTGTACACATCTATCGAGTCAAAGCTACCAAATAGAGCCCAGGGGTGTCACAGGCCATGTACTACATTCTCTCAAGGTATCGCAGACCATGCACTGAAGTTTCTCAAGGCGTCCCAGGTCTTATACTAAAATTTCTCAAGTATCACAATACTCAAGTGGTACAGATGCAACATGAGATGAATGCATGCCAATGCCACAATTCGAAGTATATAACAACAATATAACACGATAACTAATACATAATAGCCATAGTGTCAAAACATAGTGCCAAGTGCATAAACTAGTACCACAATACCATCAATATATCTCATATCACCACACTCTCATCGATTGCCAAATACTAATGAAATCGGACTCCGCAAGTCCCAAAATATGCTCATGAATCTCAAAAGTGTCACAAATGCCATCAATTTACCACAAGATTCCCCAAATGATATTACAAGGCTCATATTATTACAATAACATCAAGAATATCTCAAATCTAAAGATTTCATCTCAATTTATCATCATAACCACAATTTACTCCAATTTCAATATAATCGATATTGCATTTTCACAAAAAATCTATCATATCAATCTGATTACTCATGAATCACCTTTTATTGAGTAGTATTTATTTTATTTGAGGTAGCCCTGGGCTTGTCTTGGCATCTAGATTGGATTAGGGGCTTCGTAGACAATGAGTAGAGAGAGTTGATTGTTTTTATTTTCCAAACCTGATCATTGGAAATTATTTTATAAAATATTTACTTATCTATTTGATATCTTTTCCTGAGTATTTTTCTGCTGGTAAGCATGATGTGACAATGAGACCAGGTAGTTCTCTTGGAAAATCAACAATGGTTCTTCAAGTGTCGGCCACACCAAGGTACCCTCCCCGGGTGTGATAGTCCAAATGGCAATACTAAGTGCATCAACTAGTACCATAATAACATCAACATGTCTCATATCACAACACTCTCATCGATAGCCAAATACTAATGAAACCGAACTCTACAAGTCCCAAAATATGCTCATGAATCTCAAAAGTGTAACAAATACCATCAATTTACCACAAGATTCCTTAAATGATATTACAAGGATCATATTATCACAATAACATCCAGAATATCTCAAATCTCAAGATTTCATCTGAATTTTCCAACAAAACCACAATTTACACCAATTTTAATATAATCGATATCGCATTTTCACAAAAATTAAATTATATCATTCCAATTATTAATGAATCACCTTAAGTCTTACAATCATCACATAAATATATCCAATAACTCAAATGCAGTCCAAAAATGATTAGCCAAATCTATCTCAATGTTGATACTATTCTGAACCAAGCTTTCGATCAATCCAAGCCTCAAAACGATTACCCGATCAGCCAACCACTATAAAAAATAGATACTACGTGTCACAACATGAATTTTAATATCCATACTGATACAAATTAGACTTAGGGGCAAAAGGTCAAAATTATGGTTAAAATTTGAAGTTCTCAAATCTGAAAATTGACTCAAAATTATGATTCTACATGAGAAAAGGAATTCGTGGGTAAAAATCCCACTAAAATTGAGTTCAAATTGAGGAAGAAACCAACAATTAAAGTTTTCAAAACTTAGACATGGAAATCCCCAATTTTAAATATCCAAAATCATGAATTTCAAGGTAAAATCAAGAGCAAAGTAATGGAAATTAGTCAATTTAATTTTAGAAACACTTATCAAAATATTTCCCCAATAGCTTCCTCAAAAATCACTTTTACAAACGCGAACAAAGATCTGCAATCACGGAGCCCACGTGAGTACAAACCTTCACAAATGTGGAGGGGCTGTCCGCAAATGCAAGGTTTAGAGAAATGGGCCTCGATGAATGCAGGGCATAATAATGGTAGGCCTCCGCAAATGCGGAGGATAAAATACCTGCCCCAGATTTCCCAAAAATAAGTTATAGCAAAACTCTCAGAATGAACCCTTGGGGTCCATTCATAATCGAAAATTCACAAACCAGACATGAATCCAAAATAAAAATACCATTTCAGACTCAATAAAATTATCAGAATTTGATTCTGAGGTCTCCTCGACACAGTTACCAATAAAGCTTGATAACACTAGTTAAAAACTCAAAATACAAAAACTACCCTTAGAATACCTGAAAATTACAATGAGACCATTTCTAGCGTTAATTTCACCTTTCGGAACTATTGAAACATTTAGAATTTCAATTTTAGCTTTCGAACTTTGAATGTTGACCAAAGTCAAACTTTGACTCTGGAAATAACTAAAAATCTATTTTGGATCCAAAATCTCCATTTCAACTCTGAATTCAGTTCTGTAACTTCTCCTAAATCAAATTCGATGTTCCAGAGCTAATGGAATTGATTAATTTTTATCCGGCACCAAAACTAATAATCGTACATAAACTCATTTTTTCAACAACTTAAGCTTGCAAAAATTTTAAAACTCATAATTTTCTACTTTTAAAACACAAGATCTCAGTTTCAATAATATAGATAATTCAAAATAGATCCAAAGCAGCATGCAAAAGGGTAAAATAGTAATTTTTGTAGATAAGCTAAAAAATGACTAACCAGGTCATTACATCATTCACCACCAAAAATAATGTTCGTCCTCGAACATAAGGGAAAGAAAGGTACTTGAAGCCTAAAAAAAGTTGGGATATCTGGCCCGCATGTTTGACTCCAACCCTCAAGTAGCCTTCTCAATGGTATGGTGCCTCCACTCAACCTTCACTAAAGGTATTTTCTTGATCCTCAACCTCTGGACCTGAGTGATGAATTGAGTTGATAGTTGATATGATGAATTGAGTTTGAAAAATATCCGATGAGGCTAACTGAATGAGTTAACCGTAGGGAATGATTAAAGTCTTATGAGTATGTTGAGTCTTGGGAGGAGTATTGAGAACCAAATTGAGTGAGAGTAAATAACAATTCAAACTCAATAACTACATAGCCAACATAAGAGAGGATTAAACCGTAAAAGTAGATGTTTCTCTATTGTCCCAAGAGAGAACTTGATATTATTGATTATGGATCCACTAATGGGATGTCCTTTACCCTATCAGGGTATTGGATGGATGTGGTAACGACATTGCTTCGTTGTATCATCACCGGCTCATAGGCGATGGTTGTCGGTTAGAGAAACTCCCATGTAGGCCTTGATAGTTGCCACGACCCAAGAGTAGGGCCTAGATGTAACATGGAGAAAGAGAACCCGAGAGTCCTCGATCAAGACATCTTAGCATCATCACACACATCATCGGTTTAGAAGTGCGTAACATAGTAAACAACACATAAGTCTAAGGATTTCGGGGCTTTGGACCGAAGCTATGGGGATATTGCTAGGAATGGGATAAGTATGAATCACATAGCACATAATAATTATGTTATAAGGTGCGGGTAAGTATGACTCAAGCTATAGGGGCAATAAGGGTTAGAGACTTTCCACATAAGCACATTCCCAGTCCAACAATCACAATGACATAAGCGAAAATGAACGCATAACATAAGAAACTATCACCGACATAGATAGTCATATAATTGCAATCAACACATAGCATGACGTACATTAGAGTTCAATATGTCCAACAATGCCTTTACATAGAATGAGACGGGGCCTCAACATATTCTGGGCTCACCCTCAAGTCATAAGATAAAGAAATATAGACATAAGATAGACGAAAGTGGGTGTTGCCCTTGGAGTATAGGGCTCACCACAAGCAACAACTTCAAGATCTTCAACTAGACATCCAACGGTGGAAGAAAACCACCTCTGGTCCCTATATAGTTAGACCATGTTTACAAAGAGTATGGATTAGCATATATAATGCACTAAGTATGCGGGTATGCCATGCACATGAATATGATCCTACAACAAGACTATATGTCAAGGGAACACGTTGGTACAAAAGGAATGCACATAGCCAAGGGAGTAGATACCATAACAATATGCCATGTCATGTCATGATGCATGAATGCAAATCCTACATACCATAGCGAGGATATGACCTCAACCGACAACATGAGAGACCAAGCGAGCTACTACTTGAAATTGGACCACTTGCCAGGTAGATCCCTAGTAAATCCTTAAGAAAGGGGATACATAACAAGTCAATCCCATCAAGGGAGATAACCCATGTTGGCACATGGTTTAACGGAAAGGAGTATGGACCCTTGGAGATAGTCCACCCCGACTCCAATCTTTCGGTGCTAAGTCTCATCCCATGGGAATATATATACATACATAAGCTTTTAAAATGGAGGTTCAATACTTCAAATCCATACAATGCAATTTGAGCTAAAAATCCAAATCATAATTCAAGTCTTTCCATAATTAGGCTTAAAAGCCAAACAAAAGTTTCCAAGACCAATGCATTAGGAGTAGCTCATTCGACATAATATTTCATATCATGTCAAGATTGGTGTAAACACCCATAATTTCTCAAAGAGTCATAACATAGACTATGTGATTACATTCTAGTCAATTCCCATGTCTTATCAAAATCAAGTCATATCATAACATAAGGGCCAAGCCCTTAACAAGAGTTTTATCATATCAAGCCTTTCATACTCATGAATGCAATGCATGGATGATCAAGAGTAGCATGCGTATTGGATAATAATGTTTAAGCCATCAATACAATAAGTTCTTAACCAAAGCATAATGAAATCATCAATTTAAAGAAAAACTCTTAATACCCATACTTGAATTGAAGAGCCAAGGGGACATGCATTTTTGAAACATCATAAAATCAATGGAATTCATCAAGTAGGGGCTTAATTCACTTTAAAATTAATAATTTAACATATCCCACACTTCAATTTAAGTAAATCATTCATAATCTTAAAGACCCTTTTTCAAGAAAAATAAAAAATTATCAAATTAAAGAAAAAGATTTTTGGATCTTCATGGTTAAAAGAGAAATCATAAATCAAGCCCACATAGCTTGAATTCACCAAGAGAAATAAGAAGATTCTGAAGAAGAATTGAAATTCCTTCAATTCCCAAGTTTGTCTTCAATGGAGGTGGAGAGAAACTTGAGAGAAAAATTTGAAGAGATTCAAGAGATTGAATGAATTAGGAGTGATTAGGGTTCAATTCATGGGTTTTAAGAAGGTTTAAAAAGAATAAAATGGCCCTAGAATTATTTAATATTACGATTAAACCATTAATGAAATGAGCAGAAAAACTGAAACAGTCGCTGACGGGGACAGCTTCATGGTCCGTATAGAGGCTCACGGACCATGTACTTGACCGTGAAGCCGTACTTGGCTCGTGCCCTGGGATTGAATTCTTGGGAACTCTTTGGACCACCTCACGGTTGCCCTCACGAGCCGTGAGGTATCACACGGACCGTGAAGTGGTCTATGGAGCCTCACTTGGCTCGAGGCCTTGGTCCAATATCTAGGGTACCCTATGGATCAGCCAATGAATGGGATCATGGGCTGTGAACTCCCACATGGTTTGTGGTCCTCCCGTAAGGCCTTCCTTGGACAGCTTTGTCCTTCCCTTCTCCAGAACGTTCTCATGCATAGGCAGTCTCACCATAATGACTATAACTTCCACATCTAAACTCTGAATCGAGTGAGACCAGTTGTGTTGTAAAGATAACTTGAAGAGCTTCATTTTGATAGGTTGTAGTCTACACAGTTCATCTCGTATCAAGATATATAGCCATTCAAAGTCATCCCTTCTACACGACGTCAAGCAAAACTTAACTAGTACGATTTACTCCAAGACGATCATGCAAGAGAGGCACAGTAGATTCATAAACTAACTAAGAAAACCTCAATTCATCCCTAAACTGGTAACACAAGCTTCAAAAAATTTTGGGTCGTTACAATAGTACTCCAAATGATTGGATTAGATTGGACTATATTTGATTGATCATTGTATAAACCTTATTCTTACTTTAGACTTATGTCACTTGATAGAGTTTTTATTTCCTTGATTGAGGTTTTCTGAGTTGATATTGTTCTTCCCTGATGCATGTTTCCTTCTGCCATATTACATACTCGTATATTTCACGTACTAACGTCCATTTGACCTGCATCTTTTTATGATGAAAAGACATGTACTAGAGATCATTAATGGGTGCACCATTGAGGACCTATTCATATTAAGTTGTTTGGTGAGTCCTCCCTTGCTTTCAAAGGATACCACATTTATTTTCTACCTTAGAGTTTAGCCCTTTTTATTTTGATTTATGGTAGCCATGGACATGTCATTGGCACCACTTAGACAATAATGATAGAGGCTTCATAGATTAGATGGTAATTCATTGTTTGATGTCTTTATCTCTTGATTAGTTTCATTTTATACCGGTTTCATGATGTTGAATTTGAATTATTATTAATTTTAAAGTCTTTTTTTTATTTGATCACTGATTAGACCACTAGATTGTAGTCTAAATATCTAAACTAAGACTTCTGTTGATGTGATCGGATTAGGTAGTTTGCTTGGAAATCAGAAATGCGTTTCGAGTGTCAGATACTCTAAGAGTACGTTCCCATGGCATGACAAATTTATCTTCAATTTCTTTTGAATTCTAATCATATTTTATATCAAATTGATATCAGAGCTTGACAAAAGTATTTTTACACTTTATAATCTTTACTTGCTTCTATTAAAATAATCAGATATGAAATTAGAATAATTTCAAATGCTTTTTTTCGAACATATTCTAAAGTGGTCTAATATGAAATTTGAGAGCATTTGAAGTTGATTTGGATCAAATTTTATCCTTTTTTAATTTTCATTTATGAAATTTTAGATTTGCACAAAGTGCGAAAATTTAAATTTGAAGCTCTTTTAATAAAATTTTTAATCACTTGTCCTAATTTAGATCTTTTAATCCTTGGAGTCTCTTTGATTTTGGCCCATAATTTTAAATATTATTTATAGTTCGGTAAAAATTTTGATTAATAAACAGAGTGAAAGTAAGGAAATATGAGATGGCCCTAATAAAATTGAAAGGCTTCTTTTTGAACTTTAAAATCCTATGTATTTAGGTGTGTGGGAACAAAATAATTTTTGACAACCACTTTGGCGATCATATTTGTGAAAATGTCACGATTCTGAATAGTTTGTGGGTGACACTCACACTAACCCTCCGGAGGAAGAACCAATACCTTAACCCAATCCAACTAACCTAACAAAATTCAATAACTTAAACAGCGAAAAAAATACTATCCAAGAACTAAACGTCAATGTACCAAAACTCTAGCTATAAATCTAACATTATTGGATGCAACCCCAAAATTAAAATAAGTCCATAATTAAAAAATAAGAGTTTGAGTCAAGGACAAAATAGGTAATGAATAAAGAAAGAATCTATTGTGGCTCGAAGCAAGCTATCTCACCCTTGAATTTTTTATTAACGGTCTGCTAATTGAACTCTATCCACTGTCTCCAGAAAATGATTTGTACTCAACAACAAACGAGCACAAATGCAAAATCAATATACAAAGTATATTAGTAGGATCACGTGGATACTCCAATAAGCAAGATATAAAAACGAAATCAAGACATAATAATTTCTATACATACTGATATCACAAGTAAATCATAGTTAATGCTCACAATGCAATCTCATGTTATCAGTTAAGACAACACACAATAGTCCTCTCAAGAGACTCAAACCCAAATAAGAAAGTTTGAAATGTGACACCCAATTCAATAAAATAGATGTGTCTGAACATGATACATGATCTAATAATGTGTTAGAACATAACATCCAATCCAATAATATATTAGAACGTGACACTCGATCCAATAATGTGTCAGAACGTGATACCCAATCCATAATCACAATCACAATTACAATCATAATCACATCCTTAAAAAAATGCACGACTAACCAAATATAGGTAATAGGTTTATTGTATGCAATTAGATTATGATGTCAATTAGTTTATATCGCGATTCCCTTTTTTACATGCATGTAAGAAGTACTATGGATCATTTAACATACACATATCACACAAATGAAAATCTTAAATCATCACTTGCCTCAAGTCAAGACTTGAAATTTATAGAATTAGAGCTTTCCTTTTCTCCAAGGTCCTAGCTCGTTCTTGATCTACAACTAATAAAAAAATATGTAAAATTAATACTCATGGCCTAATTTACCTAGATTATAAGACAAATCCTAACTATTGGTATTCCCATGATCATCTTTGCTAACTAGAGCTTTTTATCCATCTTTAATTGCAGGCCTAAATATTTTTTACATTAATCTTCCTTAGAATGTAATGTATAGGAATCAAACTAAAAGTTGAGAAAAACGATTACTTACCTCTTGCAATGAAATAGGTGAAGAACTAAAGAAGGACAACCGTAGTTTGTGCCTAGTCTTTCAAAAATAAAAATGGGAGAAATAATGTCGAGTTTGGGACTTTTTTGAAGTTTAATTCGTGATTGTCCCACTATAGCAATCACTTACCCCACAATAGCAGCAATAATACCATTATAGCGGGATGCATGAAAAACAAAATCTACGTAACTTGTGTCCTACCCTAGATTTTACAACACATTTTCAAAATATGACATTAAAAAATATACCCTTAGTGCCAAGATCAATTCTAGAAATTATACTCGCCCAAATTTAGATCCGTAAATTTATACAAACTCTTTAACGTCTTGGCTATCAACTCAAATGGTCAAGTCTAAAAATCAACTCCCAACCCATTATTGGAATATCTCCAGACTCAATTGAGTAAGATTTCAAATTTGACCTAGGCTCAAAATTTTCAAATTACTATTCAAAAGTTTTTTGGCTCAATCTTTTTCCTCATTGGCCTACCCATAACAATAGGGATCAGGTTGTCAAAATTGTTTAAAGTAGATAGCTATAAATGTGAAAGTTGGCAGCCACATTTATAGAAGTTTTAGGCAAATTTGGTGGAAATTTGCAGCCAAACATTATAGAAATTGGTTGTCATATTTGTGTCACTAATAATGTATTCAAGAAGCCAAATAACTCTACAAATAGAGTAAGAATCAAATATTTAAAAATATACCAAAATAGAGAAAGCAATAAAAAGTAGTGAGAGTAATCCACAAGTTACTTTTTTGTTTGTGAGAAAATAGTATAGGAGTAATATTATTGTGTTATATGAATAAAAGAGTGTTGTTCTTTTATAAAGAGTAGTCGTCTTTTGACACTATCAAGTTATCACCACTATTATTGTATCATATTTATCTCATTATAATATTTGATATCGTTGTTACTCTCTTGTTATTACAATTTGGTGTGAATATTATCCTGAGTGAATTTTTTTTTTCCCAACAACGTGGTATCAAAGACATGATAAATAATAGTTCATGTTCCTTTTAGTAATCCCATCTCATAAAAAAAATTATGAAAAATGGTATTTTCGAATAAACATTATTCTTGGCTCTCGAGATATTTAAGACATTATATTGTAGAAAAAAGATATACAAAAGTCAATCAATGAAGAAACTTTGTCACAAAATAAAAAAAGTGATCTTTATAAATACAAAAAATAAAGATTAACAAGCCCTTATTCTCATTCATCGGTGCTTGAGTGATGTCATGTTTGAGAAGGTGGCTGAACCACCTATAAATTTAAAAAGCTCGAAAGATTATATAAAATTCTCTCTAAAAATTTGATAAAATAAAGAAGATGAAACTTCAAGCTCTAAACACTGTTTTTGAAATTTTAAAAATGAAAGAATTTGAATTCATTTTGAATTTTTGGTCAAGAGTGATGAATGTTGTGAATCGACTAAAAAGATAGGGAAGAAAATAAATGATGTGCATATGGAAAAAAAGTTCCTTCACTCTTTAACACCTAAATTTGACTATATGGTGTGTGCTATTGAGGAGTCTAAAAACTTAAGACTCTATAATTATTGTAAAAATGAAAGGTTCTTTACAAGCCCACGAAGAAAAGAAAAGAACCACGAGAGTAATTTCTTAAAACTCCCAAGCATCTTTTAAAAATTTAGAAGATGAAAAAAGAGAGAAGTACTAAAAACGCCCTCGAACTTGGCATGAATTATTAGTTTCGTCCCTAAACTATTTGTAGGCTTATAAATAACTTGGAAAACTAAGTTTAAATACACCATCAAAATTGGCACAAATTATTAGTTTCATCCCTAAACTATTGATAAGCTTAAAAACGCCCCTCAACTTGGCGGACTAAGATTAAATACACCCTGGAACTTGACACAAATTATCAGTTTTGACCCTAAACTATTGATAGGCTTAAAAATACTCTTCAACTTCATGTTTTTGTAACTTATTAAATTTTGATTTGAAATTTTGTAGAGCTTCTTTTGCTGCCATATTTTTCAATCCCAAAATCTTCTAACGAGATTGTCATCCGATCATGAAATTGTTAACATTGCCGGAAGTCCACATTGACAAAAAAATAATCATAAACGAAATAGAAAAAGAAAGAGAATCAAACAATTAAAAATGAGAATGAAAAAATAGATTTTGCTTTGAGGTCACCATTTATGGAGAAAAGGTTAAATGGGAAGAAGAAGGGTATTCTAGTAGTTGGTAATTAAAAATTTAAAGGATTTGTTTTATAAAAAAAAAAATTAAGGTTGATGTGGTATTTTTTTAACCTTTCACGCGTTTTAAATAAATTGTACTCACTTGTTATGCCATATGGCATGGGAGAGGTATATCTAAGCTCTGTTCACCAAGTTGAGGGGTGTTTTTAAGCCTATCAATAGTTTAGGGACGAAAATAATAATTCATGTCAAGTTTGAGGGTGTTTTTAGTACTTCTCTCATGAAAAAAGTGTCACGGTCCAAAATAGAATCACGACTAAAGAAGAATGAACTAAAGCGGAAACCAAAACAACATAACAATCCAAAAAACTTAAAGTCATAAGTACAAGAGCATCTAAATAGTGCAGAAGGGTAAATAAAATTATCTCAAAATGAAGTACAAAGTTGTCTCATAATATCTGATACAAAGTCTGAAATGACACAATAAGGAAAATCTCAAAGATCCATGACGACTCAAATTTTGAACCTCAACGATAAGATCTTGATAGATGCAAAAAATCTCAACTAGAGTGAGTCAATTACCCTATGCGGGTCTATGTGCTTGATCTATAGGGAGGAAATAAAGTAGGGATGAGTACACCGAAATGTACCCAGTATGTTCAATCGACTGGGTTAGAAAAATCGAACAAGTATGCAAGAATGAAAAATACTAGTACTTGCAACCAAAAAAGTTAGTACACAATAATAATATACATAATAAGATAAGGCTTCCATAGCCACCAATGGTATAATATAATAAGAGATATGGACATAATGCATGCAACTCATCAAGACATATACCAAGTGTCTCACAACTTTACCACCTGTTTGTGATCAAGGAGTATCACAATGTAACCTTGCCACCTCTCCATAGTCAAGGGTATAACAATATCTTAATCTTGCCACCTGCCCGTGGTCAAGGGATGGTACACGCAACATGGAATGAGAACAATCAATGATATAATCTATATGAACATGTATATATATATATATATATATATATATAAAGTAACATCGTAACGTGAATACTGATACATGAATCTCAAATAGTCATAAGGAATCGTATCGAGTGTCACAATTAGTGTTCGTATTATCAACATGTCCCAGATCATTATAATTATATTAATAGTCAAGAGTATCAACAACACTGGACCTCAGTTATCTCAATTATACACGAATAATATTAATACCGGATCATACTTTTCCCAATATGCAAGTATATTAATAACTTCGGACCTTACTCATCCCTAAATACACTCATGATCCTCAGAGACATCTGATAATCCATCAAAATACCATAATCACACAATTGATATTATGTCAATTTGCAAGATTTCATCTCAATTTATCAATAGAATCACAGTTTACTCCATTTTCGTTACAACAAGAATCACATTTCTATCAACAGTCCAACATATCAATGTATCTACTCATAATTCAATCAAGATCTCACAATTACCACATAAATATGATCAATAACTCAAATCTAGTCCCAAAAGGATTAGCCAAATCTACCTCAATACCGAAATCACACTTGGACAAGCTTTCAATCAAGTCAATCTACCAAATAATTCCTGAATCAATCAACCACTATTAACAATAGATACCACATATCAAGAGGAGAATTTTCTTAACCATATTGGCATGAATTAGGCTTACGGCCAAATTTAGGGCTAAAATTCAAAGTTCTCAAATCTGCAAATTAACTTTAAAATCAAGTTCTATGTAATAATTGGAGTTTATGAGTTAAAACCCCCATCAAAATTGAGTTTAAGACGAATGAGAAATCAATATTTAAAGTTTACAAAACACTTACCCAACAAAAGCCTTTGAAAATCTTCCTTCAAAATTATCCTAAAAACTTTGAAAGTTAAAAAATGTAGTAAAAATGGTGCTTTCCAATTTTAATACTGTTCAGGTGACAAAGTCACTCTACGACCGCGGGTGGGGTCCCGCGAACGCGGAGGAGGTTGACCAAAGGACACTCCACGAACATTGAGATCAATTCGCGATCACAGAGAAGAAGTTGGGGAGGGTCCACTCATATGCATGCTCTGCGAACGCGGAGCCCATCCCACAAACGCTAAGTGAAAAGTCTACAAGACCACCACGAATGCAGAGGCTTCTCCACTAACGCGGAGAAGAAATATCACTGCACAGATACTTGTACACCAACAATGCCCAAGTCCAATTCCCTCCTCAAAATGGACCCTCGAAACTCATCCAGAATCAGAATTTTACAAATCAAATATGAATCTATAAGAGAAAAAGTGATCCATACTCAACGGATTAACATAAATCAATTTCAAGGCCTCCTTGCAACATTTACCAATGCAACTCGATAAAACTAGTTTAAAACTCAAAAGATCAAAATTGCCCTCTGCAATTTCGAAAAATAATCTGACACCATTTATAGCATTAGTTTCACCATCCGAAACTACTGAAATTCTCAAAATTTTGATTTGAGATTCTGAACATCGAATGTTGATAAAAGTCAAATTTTAGTTTCGAAAATAAATCAAAACAAAACTTTGGGTTTAAAAATCTCAGTTTAACTCTGAATTCAGTTATGTAACTTCTCATATACCAGTTTTGATTTTCTGGAGCTAATGGAATTGACAAATCCACAATCTGACACTCAAAATTTAGAATGGTATAAATACTCACTTTTTTAACAACTTAAGCTTCCAAAATTACCAAAATTAACAACTTAATTCGTCATTAAATCACCTAATTTCTACAGCCCACAACTCAATACAATGAAATATATCAAGAATTAAAGAATCCATAATTAAAGAAGCTTAAATTCATAAATTAAATAGGAGGGTTCTTGGGTCTTCATGGATGAAAGGAAACCCATGAATCAAACCCACATACCTTGAAATTAACCAAGAGATTTGAATGGAATTGCAAGAAAAGTGATCTTCCCCAAATTTCTTCAAGCTTTCAACAATGGAGGTCAAGAGGATTGAGAGAAGTTTTGAGTGAATTGAAGAGTGATGGAATGAATTAGAGGGTGATGGAATGAATTAGAGGGGCCTAGGGTTTGATTTAAGGGATTTAGGGGACTCTAGAAAGCCAAAAAGAGCATAGGACTTAATTAAATTATGAATTAACTATTAATAAAATGGACTAATTCACCGAAACAGTGCCACACGGAAGGCTACAGTGGTCGTGTACATGCTCACGGGTCGTGTACCTGCCCGTGAGACTTTACTTGATCTCGTCTTCAACTTGAAATCTCAGGGGAATTTCTAGATCACTTCACGGAGGGGGGAGGGGGTCTCACGAACTGTGTAGTTGTACATGGACCGTGTACTGGTCCGTGGAGCATCACTTTGTCCAGAGTCCAGCCCCGAACCTTGGCCAACTTTCTGCCCCACTTCACGGGACCCCTCACGGGCCGTGAAGTGTAACACGGACCGTGGGGTGGTCCATGGGATCACACTTGGTCCATGTCTTGGACCCCAACCCATAGCAACTAACTGGATCATCCCACGAGCACCCACATAGACCGTGGACCACCAAAATGGTTTGTGGTCCATCCCTTAGCCAACTTCCAGAACTTATTTCCCAGATTCCTTCCAATTACGGCCAGTCTCACTATTTTGGCCATACCTTTCACATACAAACTTCGAATTGAGTGAAACCAGTTGCATTGTGAAGATAACGCAAAGAGCTTCAATTTGATATATATCAGCCCACATATTTCATCCCGTACCGAAAGTTATGATCTTTCAAAGTACACTACCCAACCGGCTTCACAATCTCACCAAAAGATCCTTTTTGAATTCGGCCACTTAAATACAACCCATGGCTACCAAAATTCAACCACGACCAGCTTAACACTAACCTTGACCAACCATTACGAAGTTTGAAAAATTTTGGATCATTACATCATCTCCCCCTTGGGAACATTCGTCCTCAAATGAGCAAAAACTACGGCTTGAGGACAACAATCAAACAAGAGACTTTTTCATCAAACTTATAACGAATCATGCATAATTTCAAAAGTATTTCAAAACTCATGTCAAATTATTATTTAAATCATTTTATTGCTCATGTATGCATGCAATGTCATAAAACTCAAGAAGTAAAGAATTAGGACCATAAAAGGATAGAACCTAGTACCTTAGGCTTGAGTAGATTGAAAGAGATAAGGATATCTCTCTATCATGTCCAACTACGTTTCTCATGTCGCACTCTCCATGTCTTGGTTCCTATGAAGCACCTTGATTGAAGCTACCTCCTTGTTGCAAAGCCTCTTTACTTGTCTATCCAAAATTTCAACCGACACCTCTTCACAGGTCAAATTCTCCTCAACCGTCACACCCTCCAAAGGTGTAATGGCATTAGGATCACCAACCAACTTCCTCAACATGGATACATGGAATACCGGATGAATGAAGCTCATGTCCAAAGGCAAGTCCAACCTATAAGCCACATTGGCAACCCGTTCCACAATCTCATAAGGTCCGACATACCAGGGGCTCAACTTGCCCTTCTTGCCAAAATACATGATGCCCTTCATGTGGGACACCTTCACATACACCTAATCACCAACGTGAAATTCAAGATCCCTCTTTCTAACATCCGAATAAGACTTTTGGCAACTTTGGGCCATTTTCAACCTTTCCCTAATTAACTTCACCTTTTCAATGGCCTCAACAACCAAATCTGGGCCTAACAAGGTCGCCTCACCTATTTCAAACCAACCAACCAACCAAAAACCTACATCTCCTACCATACAAAGCTTTAAATAGTGCCATACCAATGCTAGCATGAAAGCTATTGTTGTAAGCGAACTCGATGAGAGGTAGATGATCATCCCAATTTCCTTTAAATTCTAACACACAAGCCCTTAACATGTCCTCCAAGGTTTGAATTATTCTTTCGGCTTGCCCATCGGTTTGAAGATGAAATGCGGTGCTCAAATTGACCTTAGTACCAAGTCCCTTTTGAAAAGACTTCCAAAAGTGAGAAGTAAATTGAGTACCACGATCTGATATGATAGACCTTGGCACACCATGCAATCTCACCAACTCCCGAATATATACCTTAGCATACTCTTCGACACTATAGGTAGTCTTCATCGGTAAGAAGTGAGCCGACTTAGTCATTCTATCAACCACCACCCATATGGAATCAAATTATCTCCGAGTATGGGGCAACCCAACCACAAAATCTATGTTCACATCTTCCCACTTCCAAGTAGGAATTCCAATATCTTGGGTCAAACCACCGGGCCTTTGATGTTTCACTTTTACTTGTTGGCAATTGAGATATTCCGACACGAACTTAGCTATATCCTTCTTCATATCATGCAACCAATACAACTCCCTCAAATCTCGGTGCATCTTGGTAGATCCCGGATGAATAGAATATTGAGAAGTATGAGCCTCTTTCATGATCATCTCTCTTAAACCATCGACATCCGAAACATACAACCGGTCTTGGTTCCATAGCACATCTCCCCCTTGGGAGAAAATCTCAATCTTCCCATCGGCAACCAAATTCTTCCACTCTACCAAAGAAGGGTCTAAATCTTATTTCTTCTTAACATCAACCACTAAGGAAGACTCGGATCCACCTTGAATAAGAATTCCACCATTGTCGGATTAGGCCAACCTCATACCCAATCTAGCCAAACGGTGCACATCTTTCACCATCTCTTTTTTACCCTCTTCTAGATGAGTCACACTCCCCATAGAGAATCTACTAAGGGAATCTGCCACAACGTTAGCTTTGCCGGGGTGATAAAGGACACTCATATCATAGTCCTTGAGAAGTTTCAACCACCTCCTTTACCTCAAATTAAGGTCTCTTTGGGTGAAGACATATTGCAAGATCTTGTGATCGGTGAAGACATCCACATGAACCCCATATAAATAATCTCGCCAAATTTTCAAAGCAAATACCACCGCCACCAACTCAAGATCATGGGTTGGATAATTTTGTTCATGCACTTTCAATTATCGGGACGTATAAGCTATCAACTTACCATGTTGCATAAGCACACAACCCAAGCCGATTCGCGATGTATCATAATATACCACAAACCCATCTAACCCATTTGGCAAAGTTAAAATCGGAGCCAATGTAAGTAGATTCTTCAACGTTTGGAAACGTTTCTCATATTTACTTGACCACACAAATTTAGCCTTCTTTTGAGTCAACTTAGTCAATGGAGATGCTATAGAGGAAAACTCTTCAACAAACCTTCTATAATAACCGGCTAAACTAAGGAAGCTTCGAATATTCGAAGGAGTCAATGGTCTAGGCCAATCCTTCACCGCTTTGATTTTCTTAGGATCAACCTTAATGCCATCACCGGATACCACATGACCAAGGAAAGAAACTTCCCCCAATAAAAATTCACATTTGCTAAACTTGGCATACAATTGCTTCTCTCTCAAGGTTTGAAGAACCAATCTCAAATGATCCATATGCTCTTGCTCACTGCGGGAGTAAATCAAGATGTCATCAATGAAGACCACCACAAAATTATCAAGGAACGGTTTGAACACCCGATTCATAAGATCCATGAACACCGTCGGAGTATTAGTCAATCCAAATGACATTACCACAAATTCAAAATGACCATAACGAGTCTAAAAGGCCATCTTGGGAATGTCACATTCCCTCACCTTCAATTGGTGATAACCCGAATAAAGATCTATTTTGGAAAAGTGAGTAGCTCCTTGAAGTTAGTCAAACAAATCATCAATTCTAGGCAATAGGTACCTATTGTTAATGGTCAACTTCTTCAATTGTCGATAATCAATACACATTCGGAGCGACCCATCCTTGTTTCTCATAAACAACACGGGAGCACCCCAAGGTGAGATACTCAGCCTAATATACCCCTTCTCTAGAAGCTCTTTCAATTGATCTTTCAACTCCTTCAATTCCATCGGGGCCATACGATAAGGAGGAATAGATAGGTTGAGTATTCGGAAGGAGATCTATGCCAAAATTTATTTCTCTATCGAGAGGAATACCAGGCAAGTCCTCAGGAAACTCATCGGAAAACTCATTAACCACCAGAACCGATTCAAGCTTAGATAACTCACCCTCCACATCTCTAACCCGCACAATATGGTAAATGCACCCCTTACAAATCATCTTCCAAGCTTTAAGGTAGAAAATAAACCGACCCTTAACCATGAAATCACTACCCTTCCATTCCACCACAGATTCATTAGCAACTTGAAATTTAACTTGCCTAGTTATGTAATCAACTGAGGCATACTATGCATGCAATAAATCCATCCCAAGAATAACATCAAAATCATACATTTCAAGTTCTACAAGGTCATCGAGGAACACTTTCTGTAACACAGAGACAGGACAACCCCGATACACCTTCCGAGTAACAATAGACTCACCCACGGGAGTATACACCAAATAAGGTTCCCTTAGAGTTTCGGGACTCAAACCAAATTTAACAG
>JBCEWC010007831.1:0-20842 GCA_038996855.1 Solanum aculeatissimum | reverse complement strand
CATGCAAATGCGTATGCACATGAGCCTATAGCAACCTACATGGAAAGGGCACATATATAGAAGAGAATATAAGAAGGCACCATATAACAATATGCCATGAAATCATGATGCATGAGATGCCATAATGCGTAATATAGAGGGGATGGGACCATAACCGATATCCAAACTCATGTGAGATACAACATGAACTTGCCCAATGAAAGTCCTCCCATTGGATCAGAGGTGATTACTTGCCAAATGTAATCCACACCACACCTTACAAGGTCTCCCATTCTGGTGTGATGGAATCCTTCCTTACGGGTCTCCTATTTCGAAAGGATTTACATAGCATAGCATATCATATCAAAGCATACCTTACGGGTCTCTCATTTCGGTAGCAACCTACGTTGGCACATAGTTTCGGGAAAGGAGTAGGACCCTTGGGGATAGCCCACTTACTTCTCCAATCCTTCTCGGTAATAAGCCATCATCCCACAAGAATACTCATACATATATACATGCTTTTAAAACAGAAACTTCGAACTTGAACTTCAAATCATACATACTTGGGCTTAGAAGTAAAACATACTTTCTACACTCTTATGCTCACTTAACAAGAGTCAAACACGTTTCATAGTCATGTATCATGGGCTAAAAGCCAAACAAACTTTCATGTCATACTTTATGCATAAGAGTAGCTCCATTCATATCATATCATATCATATTGGTGCAAGCACCCATGTTTCTCAAAGAGTCATATCATAGACTTAGTGTGATCACAACTTAGCCTTAACCCATACTTGTTTAAAATCATAGTCATAGACATGTTTGGGACTTAGCCCATATCAAAACGTTCATCATAAACCATGAATCATGCATGCAATGCTATGACGAACAATATGAATAACATGGGTAATGGAATTCAACTTTACATTCAATTCAAGAGTAGTTCATGAGAAATTCAAGTTAAATCTACCATTAAAACATCATTTAAGTAATACTCATGCATAATTTAAAGGTATAAGGGACATGCATACTTGATCATCATCAGCACCATTAAACCTTCATGAAATTCAAGTTTAAATTAACCTTAAAACACCTAATTCCTACAACACATAATCCCAATCAACTAATTACTTAACAATTTAAAGAACCCAGCCTTAATTGAAAACTTAAAAATCAAATTTAAAGAGGAGGGTTCTTGAGCTTCAAGGATGAAAGGAAATCCTTGAATCAAAACCAACATACCTTACAATTACCAAAGGAATTGAAGAATCAAGTAAACAAGGATTGTCTTCCCCAAATTTCTTCAAACTTTCAACAATGGAGGTCAAGAGAGTTTAGGAATTCTCAAAGAGTAATGAGGAGCCTTAGAATGGATGAAAAGAGGTTAGGGTTAGGTTAAGGGGGTTTAAGGGACCTTAGAAAGTCAAAAAGAGGAATAGGGATTAATTAAATTACGAATTAACCATTAATGAAATGGACTAAGTAACTGAAAAATAGTGTCACACGGTTGGCTTCAGGGATCCGTTTACTGGTACACGGTCTATGTACTGGACCGTGAGACCTTCCTTGGTTTCGTCTTCGACTTGAACTCTCGGGGACTTTCTGGATCACTTCACGGAGGGGTGTCACAGTCCGTGTGACTTCACACAGACCATGTACTGGTCCGTGGAGCAACACTCTACCCAGAAACCAACCCCACACCTTGGCCAACTCTCTGCCCCACTTGACGGACCACCAAACGGACCGATTGAAGTCTCACGGACCGTGGGGTAGTCCGTGGGACTTCACTTGGTCCATGGGTTGGGTCCTGACCACCCTGAACTCAATGGACCCCCACATGGACCATGGACCCTCACACAGTCCGTGGTCCTAGCCTTGGGCCATTTTCGGGGCCTATTCCTAGAGTCATCCGAATTACAGGCAGTCTCACTGTTTTGGCCATACCTTCCTCATACGAACTCCGAATTGAGTGAAACCAGTTGCGTTGCGAAGATAACTAAAGGAGCTTAAATTTGGTATGTATTATCCCACACGGTTCAACCCGCATCAAAAGTTATGATTCCTCAAATTACACTGCCCAAACGACCTCTCTAGGCCACCAAAAGGTCCATTTTGCATTCGGCCACTTAAACTCAACCCATGGATATCACAACTCAAACATGACCAGTATAACATCATACAAGATCAACCATAAGAAGTTTAAAAAACAATTGGGTCGTTATATTCACGGTAGGACCACGGCTCGTGTGAAGGTACACGGACTGTTAACTGGTCCGTGTAGTGAGTAGCTCAGGGAGTTGAGACTTGGCTCGACGCCAAGGATGGATCACCGGACCACCACACGGTCCATGATCCAGGCTGTGAAATGAGGCAGAGAGCTGCCAAGGCATTGACCCAAGGCCACAGGCTAAGAAAGACCTCACGGACCACTACACGGTCCATGTGAGGCTTCACGATCCATGTAGGGTACCGTGGAGGTGACATTTTGAATTTTTCTATCCGTTTAAAGTGTAATTTAATTCAATTAAGGTCCCACGGTCAGATTCACAGACCGTGAGTCACTGCACGGTCCGTGTAGTTGCCTCAGTGAGCGACAGTCTCCAGTTTTGTTCTCATTTTTTTATGGGTAAAAAGGTAATTTCTGAATGAATTCCAGGTCGTTTTAATGTTTAAAAACTCTCCTAAACCCTTATTGTAATGCTATTCCTCTTCATTCAAGTCAAATTGCTCTCAATTGCTCTCAAACCACATTGAAGACAAGCTTAGGAATCAAGAGGAAATTTGATCTTCTTTAAATTTTCTTGTTCTTCTTGACTAATCCAGGTATGTGGGATTGATTCATGGTGCTCTTTCAACCATGAAGACCCAAAATCTCTCTTCATCAAATTTTTAAGAAATTACGCTTACTTTAATTATGGGTCCTTAACTTCGTTGTTGTTCCTATTAAATTGAAGTATGGATTTTGTTTAATTGTTGAATTCTATTAAAATTATTGTGCATGTCCCCTTAAGCTTTAAATCTATGCATGGGTTATGTTAATTAAGTTTGAATTGTCGATTTAACTTAAGAATTTCATAAGGATTCTTGTATTATGAGTTTAAACTATGAACTCTATGTCCCCATGCTATTAATCTTATCATTCATAGCATATGCATACTTGAAGCTTAATTTGATGAAACTTTTGACATGGGCTTTATCCCACATTGACTTGATTTTTGTAAGACATGGGTTATGACTAGATTGTGATCACATCTTGTCTTGTTATGGCTTTATGAGAAAGTTAGGGTGTTTACACAACATTGTTATGTTAGAATGAGCTACTCCTATGCATTGGTCGATGATCATGATTCTTGTACTACATTTTGTCTTTTTAGCCCAATCTTGCATTGCAGTGGTTTGAAATTATCTACTATTCATTTGAAAGCACGTCTATATGTATGTATTCTTGTGGGATGATGACTGAGCACCAATGGGATTGGAGTAGTAAGTGGGCTATCCCCAAGGGTCCCATTTTTTTCCCGTAAACTATGTGCCAACATAGATATCTTGATATGATATGAATTATAAATCTTTCTGAAAAGTCCGAGTCATAAGAAAGGTGGCCATCACACCGAAAAGACTGGGTCATAAGGTGTGGTGTGACTACCCTTGGCAAGTAGTCACCCTCATTTCGATGCAGGGGCCTGACATCGGGTGTTCATGTACTAGCTCGCATGAATTGTGATGTTGGTTATGTCTCATCCTCTATATTATCAGCATTATGACATTTCATGAATCATGAACCCCATGGCATATTGATGTACTATTCCTTTTGTGTATTCTCCTTCTATACATACGTGCCCTTTTCATCTAGCTTATGTTAGGTTCATGTGCATTGCATGTACGCATACTTAGTACATTATATGTGCTAAACCATATTTTTTCTACATGATCTAACTATGTAGGGACCAGAGACGATATCCATCTACCGTTGGACGACTAGATGTGATCTCAGACTTGTTGTTGTAGTGAGCCCTATACTCCAAGTGCAAACCTATTTCCTTCTAGCTTATGTATTTATTTATGCTTTATCTATCTTTGAATTGAGGGTGAGCCCGGACTATGTCACAACCCCCGTCTTATTCTAGTAAAGGCATATTTTAGACACTTTTTATTCTACGATACTCTGTATTATGCATTATTTGAGATGCTATGGTTGCTTATGTCTGATTATGATTATTTATGTTTTGATTATGCTTTCACTTATGCCATTATGATCTTTCTATTGGAAACATGCTAATATGGAAAGTCCCTGACTCATTTTGCCCCATAGTTTGAGTTCAAAGCCCCGGAATCCCTTAGACTTATGTGTTGTTTTGTTATTTTATGCATTTTCGAACCGATGATGTGTGTGATGATGCTAAGATGGCTTGATTGGGGACTCTTCGGTCCTCCTTCGGCATGTCACATCTAGGCCCCTACCGTGGGTCGTGACACATGTCTTCTCATTATATCTCACAGGTGAAGCGACAAAATGGTTATCCAAACATTCACAGGGTTCTATCACTACATGGGTGGAAATGCAGAAAGTCATTTTGGAGAGGTATTTTGCCCAGTCAAAGAAGCTAAAACTGAAGGATCAGATAAATAACTTTAAGAAATTATCTGGTGATTCGATTAGTACTATAATGTAGTGGTTCATGAAGTGCTTGAGAAGTGTTCCAAACCGCAAGATTATTGATGATTCCTTAGTGGAGATCTTCTATTAGACATTGGATGATAACTGAAAAGCAGTGGCTGACAATATAACGGGAGACTCATTCTTAGATTGCACTTTTCCTATAGTAGCTAAAAATTTAGAGAAGGTAGCGAAGACTAATCGTGCATGGGGATCAAGGGACAAATCGATGACTAAGAGCTCTTTTTCAGTTAGTACCAATCTAGAGTAGGCTAAGATCAACGAAGATATGATGCAAGAGTTGGCTCGGATTAACACTAATGCGGGGTTGCTGATGTAGCAAAATCAAGAGAGAGTGAATGTAGTTAGTTACCAGCCACCACGTGCACCCATGTATGAGGATCCATATTATAAGAAAGACACTTGTTTTGTGATTGATTAGGTAGGGGGTTTCTAGACCAATGCCCAAGGGTTCAATCAGGACTATTAGTACCAAGGTCAAGGGAATTAAGGTCAGAACTATAATAGGGATAATGCATACAGGGACAATAATCGAGGCAGTTACTATGACAAAAATAAGGGATAAGACAAAGATTATGATTGGAGTCGCAGAGACGGGTATAAAAATGGTTTGTATGTGCCACCTTGCAATCATAATTCTGGAGCTAGGAGTTAGCGAATTGAGGAGAGGTTTGAGAAGTTGTTGAAGAAGGTTAACAAATAGGATAAGACCTTGAAGGGGATGAAAGCTAACATTTTAGGTGTTAATTAGAAGATTGAGTCGCATTTTGTAGCTATTAAGCAGTTAGAGCAATAATTTGGTCAGCTGTCTATACAGTTGAATCAGCATCAGAAGGGTACATTGCCAAGCAATACAGAGCAGAATCGAAAAAATGATGGGTAGTGCATAGCAGTGATGACATGAGATAGTAAACAAACGATCAATCCACCAATGTTGATAGATGATGATGTAGTTCGTGAGGAGATGGTAGAAAGCAAGGACGTAGAGATTGGGTATGAAAAAGCTAAGGATGGAGTGATAAATGAAAGGGTGACGCTGAGAAAGTTGAAACCCATACCTAGGACTCCACCATCTTTCCCTCAAAGACTCGAGAAGAAGGAAGAGAACGGGATGTTTCAGAATTTTATCTCCATGTTGAAGCAACTATCTATTAATCTCCCACTCATTGATGCATTGGAGTAAATGTACGGTTATGCCAAGTTCATGAAGGATCTTGTGACTAAGAAGGGGACAGTGAGTCAAGAGTTGGTCAAGAACTTCACCATTGTGGAGCTATTGCTACAAGGTCCTTGGTCTAGAAGAAGGAAGACCCCAGAGCATTCACCATGCCTTGCACTATCAGAGTCTTTAACTTTGCAAAGGCATTATGTTACTTAGGAGCTGCATCAACTTAATGCCTCTTGCAATGTTCAAGTAGTTGGGCTTGGGAGCCCCTACATCGACTACAATTCGGTTGTTGATGGTAGACAGGACTGTGAAGAAGCCTGTGAGGATACTCTATGATGTGTTAGTCTAAGTTGAGAATTTCATATTCCCTATAGACTTCATGATACTTGATTTTGAAGTTAACTTCAACATCTGAATAATCTTGGGAAGACTCTTCCTAGCCGCTAGACGAGCACTGATGGATATGGAGTTGGGTCAACTCAAGCTTAGATTGAATGACAAAGAAGTTGTCTTCAATGTTTGCCAGTCCTTAAAGAGACCTGATGATCTGAAAGTTGTCTCTGTTATTAAGAGCACTGATGAGGTGCAACCAAAGGTACCAATTGAGGAAAGACTAGGTGTTGAAACTCTTAAAGCTATGTTAATGAACTTTGAGAGTGATGGCATCCTAGACTATGATAAGATGGTTAAGGCACTTGGAGCACATGGTTATCACATGTACCAACTCAAGCTTGAGTTAGACTTGAAATATCGAGAGTCACCACCTACTAGACTATCCATTGAGGAGCCATCAGTGTTGGAGTTGAAGGCTCTTCCACCCCACTTGACGTATGTGTTTTTGGGTACCAATAATACTTTGCCTGTTATTGTTGCTACATATATTAATGACGAATAGGTGGAGGCATTAATCTCGCTGCTCAAAAGATTCAAAAGGGCAATTGGATGGATGATTGCAAACATAATTGACATCCCACCTGGAATATGTACTCACAAAATTCAGCTTGTCAAGGATTGTAAGTTGAGCATTGAGCACCAACGACGTCCCAATCTACCAATACAGGAGGTTGTATGTAAAGAAATAATTAAGTTGTTGGATGAGGGGGTGATATACCCGATTGTTGATAGTGAATGGATGAGTCCAGTCTAGTATGTTCCAAAGAAGGGAGGTATCATCGTGGTCCCAAATGCTAGCAATGAGTTGATTCACATGACACATGTCAATGGTTGGAGGGTTTGCATGGACTACCAAAAACTCAATACATTGACAGTGAAAGATCACTTCCCTATGCCATGCATGGACCAAATGCTAGATCGTTTAGCGACAAAGGCTGGTACTATTTTCTTGATAGTTATTTAGGCTACAATTAGATCTTTATTGCACTAAAGGATCAGGAGAAGACTACCTTTACATGTCCTTATGTCACCTCCTTTGGATTGTGTAATATACTAGCCATATTCTAGAGATGCATGATGTCTATCTTCTCAGATATGGTGGAGGATACTATTAAGGTATTTATGGACAACTTTAGTGTCATTGGAGATTCATTCGAGGATTGATTGAGGTATTTGCATGATGTGTTACAGAGATATGAAGAATGTCATCTTGTTATGAATTGGGAAAAGTATCACTTCATTGTGAAGGAAGGCATTGTGTTGGGACACAAGATCTTCATCAAGGGTATAAAAGTTGATAGAGCCAAAGTTGAGGTAATTGAGAAGCTCCCTCCACCTATCTCTGTAAAAGGTGTGAGAAGTTTCTAGGGGCATGCAAGCTTTTATAGATGGTTTATAAAGGACTTCTCAAAGATTGCACATCCATTGTGCAAGTTACTTGAGAAGGATGCTAAGTTCGTGTTTGATAATGCATGTTTGAAAGTATTTAACGGGTTGAAGCAGAGGTTGATATCAGCACCTATCATAGTTGCTCTAGATTGCTCTCAACCCTTCGAGATTATGTGTGATGCAAGTGGGGTTGCACTTCGTGAGGTGTTGGGATAGTGCAGAGAGAAGATTCTTCATCCCATCTATTATGCCAGTAAAGCCCTAAATGCAGCACAGAAAAACTACATTGTCACTGAGCAGGTGTTACTTGCAGTGGTCTTTATGTTCGAGAAGTTCAGATTATATATTTTGGAGATCAAAGTCATTATACATACTGATCACTCAACATTGTGGTATTTTATTACAAAGAAGGATGTCAAACCAAGGTTGCTTCGATGGGTACTTCTTCTCCAAGAGTTTGATTTTGAGGTGATTGACAGAAAGGGGACAAAAATCAAGTTATAGACCACCTATCTAGACTTGAAGATGAGGTGATATCATAGTTCAACGATGGGGTTGAGATTGATATTTGTTCCCTGATGAGAGTGTACAAACAACATCTCATGATCTGATACCATGGTTCGTGAATTATGAAAACTACTTTGTTAATGATGTTGTGCCACAAGATTTGACTTCTCACCAGTGTCGTAAGTTTATGTCTGATGTGAAGAAGTTTTTCTGGTATGATTTATTTTTATTTCGTGTTTGTGCAGATGAGATTATTTGTCGGTGTGTTCCTAAGGTAGAGATGATAAGTATTTTTTAGGCTTGTCATTCATCATTGGTCGGTGGGCATCATAGTGGAATTAGGAAAACACATAAGATCTTACAGTGTGGCTACTATTGGCCAACCATCAACTAAGATGCCCACGACTATGCTAAAGCTTGTGATAAGTGCAAGAGAGAAGGTGGTGTTTCTCGTAAGCATGAGCTCCCCGCTTAACCCCATCATGGTAATTGAGTTATTTTTTAGGCATAGATTTTATGGGACCGTTCATCAGTTCTTATGGGAACAAGTACATCATGGTTGTTGTGGACTATGTCTCAAAATGGGTGGAGGCGGTTTCTCTTCCCAATAATGAAGCTAAAAAGGTCACGACTTCCTCAAAAGAAATATCTTCTCTTTGGTTGGCACTCCTCGGGCAATCATTACGATGGAGGTTCCCATTTTTGCAATAGGTTATTCAAATCTCTCCTTGAGAATTATGGGGTGAAGCATAGAGTGGCAACGCCTTACCATCCTCAAATAAATGGGCAAGTTGAGGTATCTAATAGGAAGATTAAATAGATTCTATCCAAGACAATGAATGTTAACCAAACATATTGGTCATGAAGGCTTGATGATGCACTCTGGGTGTATTGGAAAACATTCAAAACTCCCATAAGTATGTCTCCTTACCAACTTGTCTTTGGTAAAGCTTTTCACTTACTTGTAGATCTTAAGCACAAGGCAATGTGTAGGACTCAAAAAGCTAAATCTGGATTAGTGTGATACAAAAAACTCAAGACTGAGCCAACTCAACGAACTTGATGATTTTCGTCTAAGGGCATTTGAGATCTCAGTCCTATACAAGCAAAGGATGAAGCTGCTACATGATCGTCATATTGAACCTTGCCAGTTTACACCAGGAGACTTAGTTTTACTGTTCAATTCAAGGTTGAAGTTGTTTCTTGGAAAACTCATGTCCAAATGGATGGGACCCTTCAAAGTTACACATGTTTTCCACTATAGGGTTGTTGAGTTAGAGAAGAAAGACGACATGAGATTCAAGGTGAATGGCCAAAGAATCATACCATACTTTTGCAATGCTGAAGAAGTGCAGACAATGGAAGCATGGATACTTAGTGAATTCAAAGTAATCAAGTAGTCTAAGTCGTGCCGCCATAATAAACCAGGCGCTACTTCAGAGGCATCCAAGATATTAGTTGTAATTTCCATGTATTTGTTTTATTTTTGCTTTTTAGACTCATAGGTATTTTAGTTTTTATGTTTTGGTTATAATTTTGGACTCACAGACTAGAAAATAATAGGGTAAAAATTTTGTTTGTTGAGAATGTGCAGGAATAGGGTTAAGGAAACAAACTAGTATGAAAAAGGGAGAACAGCTACTTCTATGAATGGTTCCACGATCGTGGTTAACACTATGAACCGTATACTAACTCGTAGAACCATAACCAGTAAGCAGAAAATTGTGCACTGCACTCCACGAGCCAACTTTACAGTCCATAGACCAATATACGAGTCGTGAATGGGATTTGTGGACTCTAGGTAAGATTCTGGAAATTTTTCCAAGTGTTGAGGGCACTTAAGAACCCAACTAACGAGCCATAGGTCAACCTACGACCCATAGGAGGCTTCTTAACAACTAAATCCATAAAAATAGGATTCTAAAACCACGAGACCATGTCTTATAGGCCGTTAAACTTTCTACGACCCATAATTCGGGTTTTGTGGGATCAGAACCCCACTTAAACCGGACCTAAAATATGTGAAATAAAGGAGGGGTAATTCAATTACCCCTTATTTTCTTTGAAATTTCACACTGCACCAAACCGTACCTCTTTGTCCCAAACTTCTGACCACTGTTTGAGCTCCTCCATACTTTTTGGCTAATTTTTTGGTCGAATTTCGGTGATGGAATTACTATTCTGGCACACCTAGGGTATCAAGAATTTTGTTTTTTTCAAGTTTCTCAGCTTTTCTCTCATTACTTCGATATGTACTCGTCTTGAACTTTAGTTTTTGCCAGAAAGTTGTGTTATTGGTTTGAGAACTAATAAGGATAATTTTATGATTTTCTTACCCTAATATTTAGTGTTTCTTGAGACTTGGGTGTATCATGTGTTTATCATTGTTTAAATAACAATATTAACATTCAATTGAATAAATTGATATGCTTACTATTGTTTAAATTTATACAATCCTTGATTATCTAAGTTATATTGCCTTGCTAAAATCCATCGAGTAGTGCATGAATTAAATAATGGGATGTTAAAATTGCACATGGTGGTAGTCCTGATGTTTACATGTATCTAAGAGGATTGATGTTTGAGGGATAGGATAGTGAATTACCTAAGTTTTAATCATGGGTTGGTGCCAATTTCTGTATATATGTGTTTTGGTTGAATTGGAATGCATGGATTGCACGTTGGAATTACTTATTTTGGTTTGAATGTCATTGATTCAATGTTGTTTCATTTTGTGTACCCTATTACTATACCTTAGTCATTGTGCTTGCATAATCATTTCATTTTCTATTGACTGGGACTTAGCAGGTATTTTAGTTGAATATTCACGTAATGGAATCAAATGGGCTACTTGGGAAAGTCAGATTGCTATTTTTTCAAACATACGAGAGTCTTCTATGGCTGGTGATTTAATCCATAGACCTAGTTTCCCTTTGTAAGTGGAGATCAACAACTTGGATTTTCCAGGATGTTACCAGACAAACTTGCTTATAAGTCGTAGTTCCGACTACGACCCGTAAACAGTGTTCATAGGTTTCATGCCTACAAGAATAGATTTTTGGTATCGTACCTATGACCCAATCTAAGAGTCATAGTTCATTCTACAGGTCATGACTAGGTCCGTAAGCACGTTTCTAGTAACTCAAATTACTGTACCCTATTTTCACGAAGGCCTTCTACGACCCATAGTTTACACTACGACCCGTAGGTGAGTCTTCGTAGGTCCTTCTGTGATCATTTTTCTTTAATTTTTTTTTTGTGGATTCTTGGTACTCATGTGTGTGTATGATGTTATGTTTTCAGGTACCAAAGATCTCTGTCCCAAGAGAGATGAGATACAGGGCTTGCAGCTCCGACTCCATGATGAACCTACAAGATTAAAGGCCAGTGGATCCTTAGAGGTGCTCAATGTCCAACCAAATGAGGGCGTTGAGCGGCGACATACCAGGGTGGCATTTAGACAGATAGTTTCGACCCAGACATAGGCCATAGTTGCTCAACCTTCCCACTCTGAGGAGAGGGGTGCATAGTAGAATAACTCAATTTAGATGACAGACTCTGGAGAGAGGTCTAGATTGGATTCCAGAGATAAAGATGGCTCTGGTTTGGAGGAGGAGTCAGAGTCGGAGTCTATAAATTCTACCTAGCACCAACCCCTGCAGCTGGATTGACTAGATGTTGGTGTGTCCGGGTCATGCAGGACATATATACAGAGGATATCTTATATGATAACGGGGGTCGACAGGCCCATACTATTTTTAAGGAGCTGGGGATGGTGACTTTTGGGATTGGCAACGCTTGTATGCTCTGAGACACCACAGACCGGTACCACTTAGATTGGTTAGTAGCCCTGTCGGGGAAGTACTTCCTGACACTGGTTCATGAGTTTTATCCATTTTATGCTGCTATCATCATTGAGGTGACCTCAAAGAAGGGAAAACCCCTTTCACAGCCTCGGTTGACGCAGACAATGGTGCGTAGAGTCCCAGTTGATCTATATGAGGCCACTATTCATAGGTTCCTATTTGGTCTCGAGTATTAGGCCCCTATGATGACAATAGAGTATGATTATAGGTTGTGGTAGACTAGAGACTGAGTTTGGATGAGAGATATGGCCTGGAAGACCGTTCTGATAAGGTGGATTACAGGTCATATAGCTGAGCCGGGCTAGGACCCTGACTGGATGTCTAGTTCTATGCCTATTGTGAAGGTTTCACTCAATTTGGTTGGCAAGTTTTGGTGGACTATTGTACGTATGCGGATCTAGCCGAACCAAGAGGATAATATGTTCACACCGAACCACGCTATTGCTATTGCCAACATCATTGTTTATTATGATATAGATTTTGCTCAATGTATAGTGGAGGAGATACATGAGCATGCCCTGAAGATGTCTACATTGATTCTGTTCCCTTATTTGATTCATAGATTATGTATGGAGGTGAGGGAGGAGATCCTGCCTATTATGAACATGATGATGGAGGTTCGAAGGACTCATGACACCAACTTGATCAAGGCTGATGAGAATCATGTGCCTATTTGGCGAGCACCACAACCTTCTATTAGACTACCAAAATATTTATTCAAAGCACCACAACCTGAGTCTACTTCCTCCAATGCTGCTACTACAGAGACCGAGGGACCCCAACAGATGATATTAAGAGGGAGACAAGGCCCACTACTACTTCATTTGTTATGCTAGAGGTCGTACCCATGCATCCTTAGACTGCAGGCATGGTTTACGTGTCTGCGAAGTCTATACAGGCTTTGGCACAGAGACAGGTTTGCACTGAGTCCTAGTTGACTTAGTTGCTATAATAGATTTGGCCTTAGTAGAGTCTGAGAAGCGCGTATAAGTGCATTTCATGGCTGTTGTTGAGGAGAGAGTGGCCTTAGTTTTGCAAGGCCTTAGTAGAGTCTGAGAAGCGCATATAAGTGCATTTCATGGCTGTTGTTGAGGAGAGAGTTGCATCATTTCACGATCGTGTAGATGCTTTCAAGAGGAAAGTGGAGTAGAGACTCAAGTCGACCCATACTCTAGATATGACAGCCATCCGTGTAGAGATCCAGTAGCTGTGGGTGGATATAAGAGAAACATCTTCAACACCTCTTATGATTCCCATGTCTGATGTTACTATAGAGGTGGTTGATTTATTAGTTAATGAGCTTCTAGCCCGCACCTTTGGGAAGAGTCCTCGTCTTGATTCTGATGATATTGATGTTACCAGACGAGAGGTAGAGAGGCTGGAGATTGAGCATATAGAGGCTACCAGACAAGCCTCTATTGTAGATGATATGGAGTGTCAGGCATATGAGCAAAGTTTGTGAGGGATGCTGGACCCTTCGGACATGCTGCCATAACTGAGGACACCACCCAACATGCTACGAGTGGTGAGACACAGGCTGAAACCGACGCTTAGGCCCCTAGGTATGTCCCTTTTGACCTTAATGATATATTTTGTTTTATTTTGTTTCATCAAGGACAATGCAAATATTTTTTAATGGGGTGTGGATAGTTATAGGCCTCGGCAAAGTCTGAGTAATCAAGGCCTATATCTACCTCAATTTTTGAGTCCACGGGATTTTCTTACCTATGTTCTTTCCAAAAGGACATTTATTTTCTGTTGAACTGACATGTTTAGGATGTATAAGTAGTACTAGTAGTATATTGTACTGATATCTATGGCATATGTTAGTTTATATTGAAAATTGATACCCCTCTGTTTTTATGATGTATTGTTAGGTAGTTTTGATTACAACCATGTAGAATCAATGATTGACAGTGTTTGTTCTGATAAGATAGGGCTTAATTGAGATAAAAAGCATAATCTGAGAGTCTGTATTGACATTGCATTCAGTACCAAGTGTGTGTGAGCATTATTGCATGATTCAAATAATGTGTTTCAATCTAGAACATTCCTTGTTACTCTGACTGAGATTATTGGTTAGTTGGTTAGAAATGGATCATAAACCATTGTTCATATTAGGCCACTTAGCCTAAAATAATCAACCAAATGTAGTATATGTCTCTTGTTCTAAATATTGGAGCCTTACATACACCTTTTCTTTGTAAATACCTGAGTAACCAAACCTTTTTATCTGTGAAATCTTGAATTTAGCCCTGGTCCTTCCTTGAATTTTGTTTACCTCGACTCAGGATAAAATCCTAAGTTGAGGGTGGCTACCAAAAAGTGACCCTGGTTCAACGATTAGATATTGTGCACTTCAACTCAAGCTAAAAGTCTCAGTGGGGGGTGGCTGTTGCAAATGAATCACAATGAAACAGAGAAGGAATCATAGGAATATAATAAAAAAGGGTAAAATATGAAGTGGGTGCGAGAAAAAAATACATGAATTCCTAAAGCATGAGCTGAAAAAGAAAAAGAATTGAGAAAAATAAAAGGCAATGAGTTGAAAATTAGAATAAGGCACCAAAAATATTTCAAATAGGAAAAGAGAATCAATGAGTTATGAATATCAATTTTAGTAAGGCAAAAGTGGAAAATAATGTAGTGTCAAGGAGGACCATTAGTGACTATGTTCAAAAAACATCATACCAAAGCCCCTTGATCCTACATTACAAGCTGAGAAAGTCCTGTAATGATCCTAGTCCAATTAGTTGAAGGTCATGATCGTGAATATAGGGGCAAGCCTATGGTATTGTACATAGTCTTCGAATATCCTTTGTGAGAGAGAGTGTTTTTGTCAGTCCCAAGTACTGAATTTTAAATATATCATTCTGAGTAAGATACGGGACTTCTTTGTGTGAAGGGACTTGAATTACATTATTGACTGTAGGCTATCTCGGTGATTGTTGATTATGAACATTGCCTTCTCCTTTATAGTTGCACCGTCACATATTGATCTTCATGAATCTCTTTGAAATTGTCCTGCATATGCACTGATGAGTTTGACTGGGTATCTATGATTGATTGAGAGATGATGTATGTCATTAGATTGAGGTCTTTGTGTTGCTATATTGCTTATGTTAGATTGAGTCCATCGCTTTAGGACAAGCAACAATATTAAGTTGAAGGTGTTGATGTGCCGCCAAAATATGATACTTTTAATGCTTTAAACTTAGAATTTTGTGTGTTCTCGAAGCGATGTTAGTAGATTTAATGTGTTTTTTTGTTGATTTTGTAGGATTACAGGAGTCAGAAAGTTTTTGGGCTAAGTAGTACAGATTGTACACTTTTGATGTTTTACGAGACCTTCTACAGGTCGTGGTTCATTTCACAAACTATAGATGGATTTCATAGGTTGGATCCAGTGAACGGTTGATTTTCAAAGGTTGAGACTACGTGTTTCCAGATGGGTCGTAGAATGTTTGATAACCTATACATCAGTTCTTGCCTTGAGGATCAGAGATTTTGAAGAATTGTTGAATAGATACCAAATGAAACCTTTTACGAGCTGTAAGTCAGAAGATGGTACATAGGAAGAGTTCGTATATTGAAGATAGATTTTGAGGAATGCAGTCTACGAAGCATAGTCACGGTCCATGATTCCATCTACGATCCATAACTTTGTTTGTCTAAGGCCCTAATTGCAGTTTTCCTATTTCGTTTAGTATTTGGTTTCTTTTTATTATAAATAGGTTTTTAGGTTTTTTTAGATAGAGAGAGTAGTTAGAATATCCAGAACCTGTGACTTGAGATTATTACTTTGTTCTTGTGGATTACTTTTGACATTACTTTCAAGTTATAACATTGTGATTTTCATGAGCATTTCAGATTTTGTGTTCTTCAATTCTTCGTTGTAAATATTTAATTATGAAAACTCATAACATAATTCTCTCATCTACAATGAATATGAGTAGCTAGATCCAACTAAGGTTGTGGAAAGTATGAAGAACTAATAATGTAAAAATCAAGTAATTCGTAATCCTTGGAAAGTGTGCATGCATGTATTATTTATCTCTTCTCTATGAATGCTTTTTAATGGTTGAAAACGTTAGAACTCGGCTAATTCTTACTTACTGGATCAAGGGGTAATGAATGGAAAAAGGGATAAAATAATAGGATTCAACGTGATTACACTCATCTAATCAACCTGAACGGATCAAGGGATGGTTGTACAAGGCAAGAGTTAGTAATATCACACCCATAGATTGATCAAGTCATGTCGTGAAATTTTCTTAGTGCCCAGATCAAAGGGGTAAGTGAACATAACTTATCAGTTATGCATGCTACACACTATAAAAGATTATGATTATTTAGTTATACTGAGTTAGGAATTCATGAGGAACACAATACCCTAGTTACTTCTCTCACTGATTTCATAACACTTGTACTTGACTGTTTGGTTTTAGTTTAAGTTTAAGTATTGTATTTTATCTACCCCCCCCCCTTTCAGGAAATAAGTAGATTAATTCATCCTAATTACTTTAATTACTCCAAGTCTAGACCTTATTTCTCGTGGGATTGACCCTAACCAACCACTTATATCTTAATTGGGAGGTGTAGTTTGGGCGTGATCAATATCTAATAACTCTTGGTCATAGAGCGAGATGGGACTTGCGTGGTGCCTCTGGTCAAGGTACCAAATATGAAAGGACAAGCCAAGATATCAACCTTGTAGCCTGTGAAGGGGATCAAGGATGAAAATTCCTTGTCCTGTTCCACACCCGCTATAAGGAGGAATCATCGAAGAAAGTCAAGATGAAGTAGGGACAGACAACTGCAACAATGTTCCTTGTGCACTGGAATGGACAATCCTTGGATAAGGCCACATGGGAAAGGCATGAAGGCCTATGGTGGTTCAAAGATAGCGTCTGGAAGTTCCTACAGCAGCAGTGCACCAAGGATGTCGCAACATTAGGTGGAGGAGAATGCCATGAACCACCAATTGACCATTAAGAAAAGGGAAGAATCTAGTGTCAAGGAGAAGAAACTAGAGTCTTGGAGAGGTTTTTGCAAGACTCTAGAAAATAGTATATCATCCTTGAAGACTCTTAAGAACACTCTAGAATGTTGTAGTCAAATCTTGGTGAGTCTTTGAGAAGACTCTAGATATGTAGAATATTCTAGAGAGAGGGAATAAATTGTAAATATTTAGTGACTTGTAGAGTAATTATTAATTACACTTTGACCCCTAGTTAGTAGTATAAATAGAAGGTCCACTCATTTGTACAAACTAAGCTAGAAGTTGTAAGCAATCTTCCAAGTGATATAAAAGTCTTCTTTACAAAAGATCTCTTGCCTTCTTCAATGTAGCATTTCCTTAGTGATCTAGTTGAAAAGTCTTGCTTGAGCTTACAAGATCGTAAAAGATTCGTAAGTTGTCAAGTGCAGCACAAAAGTCTTAATCAAAGTCTAAGTCCATGACACTTGACTATGCTAAGTATGATGCAGTTCAGAGACTAGATGTATGAAAAAGTATTTATCAATGTCATAACTCGAGTCTACACCTTTGGAGGTGGTCAACAATCAAAGCTATTGCTGGTCCAAGCAAACCCTTGGCATGATATACTATAAGATTGAACAGTGACTAATGTAAAAACTTTTAAAAGATGAGCATGCAATAACTTAGAAAAAAATAAACTCAAGAACTTTATAGGTAAGAATATAAAATTAAAAATAATTTATCACTAGATTTCTAACTTATCCTTATTATGAACTACTACTATAATTATTATCAATGCATTTTTTAAAATATTAAATTTATTATATTCAAAGAATGATATAATTTTATAATTATTATTCTAACGGAAAATGGTAAAAAGTATTTCAAAATATTAAATTTATGGCTTAAGTCATCGATAAACACCTAAACTTGTATGCATCTTTCACTTAGACACCTCAACTAAGACTAGTTCATATTGAACACCTAAACAAATGAAAAATTATTCCGGTTAGACACTTTTTGATAATCAGCAAAAAGTACAAGGAAAGTGTGGTACACTCCTATGGTAACATGGAAAAACAACCAATTAAAAAATAACACGTGGCACAACCTTCAAAATTATACAAAAACTAAGTTTATGTTTAAAATTATTTCAAATATCTTTTCTATCTAATTTTTTAAAAAAGAAAAGAAAAAAAATGTCAACATTTATTCTATTCGGCCCCACCCCAACCCCAACCCCTTTCTTCTTCATCTTCTTCCCAAAACACATTGTTTCTCAAACCATGAAATTCAATTTCTTTTCATATAGCCTAAAGATTCAATTTATTTTTTAAAAAATATTTTTCACACTTAATGCATCACAGCGAAAGATAAAAAGAAAGAAAGAGTGAAGAAAAAACAAAGAAAGTTTATCTGTGATTTTTCTCATTTTTTGATCAATGACAAAAATAAATTGATAACTCATAAATTAATTTTATCAAGTTTTCAAATATCATTTTTGATAAATTTAGTGGGTATATATTTAATTTGACTAGTAGCATAATTTTAGAGTGATCGAAAATGGTGATAGACATACATCAACTAATTGTTTTTTTCTTCCAATACGTACAATCTTCTATTATTTTTCTGCCTACTTCATACATATTTAATTTAGTTGATCCAGATTTGAATGCTATTTTTTTTAAAGATGTTGGAATTAAAATGGAGACACTAAAATGGAGACATTATGAAAAAGAAAATGATGAAGAAGACAATTTAGGGGTTGGGGTGGGATACTTTTTTTTTCTTGAAGAAAGTGTCCAGGAAAGAGTTTTTTTTAAAAAAAAATTAATTATAGTGTCAAATGTTAATAAAAGAAGAAAAAGTGTATTTTAAAAATGAAAAAAAAATTATTTGAATTTCTGACGCGCTTTAGGAAAGTGCATCACATTTTTTGCCAAATCAGCATTTTGTGCTTAATAGGTACATGTTTTGAATAGTTTAGGTGTTCAATAGGAACTAGTCTTAGTTGAGGTGTCTAAATGAAAAATGTGGACAAGTTTAAGTGTCTATTGATGACTTAAGCCAAAATTTATTGTATTCAAAGAATGATATAATTTAATAATTATTCTTCTAATGGAAAAACATTAAATTTAAGTTTAAAATTGTCTCTCCTTTTAATAAAAATAAAAATTCAAGTGTAATATATGATATTTTTAAAATTAAACATTTGAAATTATTTTTATTGATTAACATGTAATTAGACCCAAATCTATTAACAAACCAACCCGTTAACTCAAACATATTAATTTTTTTTAAGATTTTAACACTTTTTTTTAAATAATATCAGGTTAAACATGAACAAGTAAAAATCATCGGAAGGAGTGTGAAGTTGCACGTGGATTGCTAGATCAAAAACATCATACAACAGTAGTTTGTCGATATTTCTTTTTAAAGAGTGTGTTAAGTCAACTATGGACAATTAAAAATCAATGAAGTGTGATTTTACACATGGGTTGCTTGATCCAAACACATTACACAGGAGTAGTTTCCTATTACCCCATGATGTTGGGTCAAAAATATATATTTTTAGTCATTATTTATCTCATTTTTAATATTTTTATTTATCCATTTTGAGTATAAAATTTATGAATTGTTCTAAATTTTGTATTTTATTTGTAGGATTAAATTGACGTAAAAATAAAGAAATTTGAAACTCAAATGAATTAAAAAAGGAAGATTACAGAAGAAAAATCAAGCAGGCAGCTTAATGGATTGAATTGAATATACTAATATATATTATTATTATACATATGCAATTGCAATTGCAATTGCAATTGAAGGAGCTCCAGAGGCTGCCACGTGGCAGCATAACAGTTCACGCGACATGTGAAGGAGTCTAATTCCCTTCCGGTTTTGGATTTTTCAATTCATTTTGAACTCTTGTGACGTAATTGCCTCAAATTCAATGACCTCTCAAAATATGCTCCGCATTTGGTCACCAATACTAGAGCTAAAATGCACAAGTTTATTTTGGATGTGTCTAATTTGATTAATGAGGAGTGTCGCACCGCCATGCTTATAGGGTACATGGACATATTTCGGCTTATGTCATATGTTGAATAACTTGAGGGGGAGAAACTTAGGAAGAGAAGAATGGGGGAGTCCAAGAGGGCTCAACTTGATGGTGGATATCAAGGCATAAAGGGTGGTCGCTTCCAACAAGGCCACAAATTCCAAGGCCAAGGGTCCTCCTCTCCAAGTATACTCCAATGCTCGTATCCGATCCCCGTGCAAGAGTGTAAAAGTTTATTTCTGGTGTTTTGGATTTGGTGGTGAAGGAGTGTCGGACCGCTATGTTTATCCGTGACATGGACATCTCTAGGCTCATGACTTATGCCGAACAAATTGAAAGTGAAAAGCTTAAGGAGTGAAGGGTTAATGAGGCTAAGAGGGCCCGGTTTGATGGTGGGTTCTCCAACTCCAAGGGTGGTGGTGGTTTTGGTCGATTCCATCAAGGCCAAGGTTCCAATATGAGGGTTTCTAATCCAAGATTTCCTTCTCCTAAGGCACAAGTTGGGGGTGGTCCCCGAATTCCTCTTTGTGGACAATATGGAAAGCATCATTTGGGTGATTGTAGAAAGGCTTCGGGTGCTTGCTTTGGATGTGAGGGTTTGGACCACAAAATTTTTGAATGTCCAAGGGGTACCAAGAAGGATCAAGTGGCTCCCGATGGTCAAGGACCACCGAAAGCTCCAGTTGGTGATGCTCCAAGAAACAACTAATTTTATGCTCTTCATGCCCGGCAAGAGGTAAAGGAAGCTCTGGACGTCGTGACTGGTATGTTAAAAATCTTTGATTTTGATGCTTATGCTTTACTTGATCCGGGTGCA
>JBCEWC010007830.1:0-20842 GCA_038996855.1 Solanum aculeatissimum | reverse complement strand
CTTAATTGATTAGTTAATCCCAAGTCAACTTATATCTACTAATATTTCATCTCTATCCCTTTTGTATTATATCTTTAATATATCATGTAACACAAACTTGTATCCGCCAAAATTACATATTATAGTAACCTATATCATTACATTTAGGCATGAGTACAAACTTGGCTTACTTCATTCCCTAGCATTTTATTGTATGAACAAACAGTAGATTGATTCGCATTAATTAATTATGTCATCAAGACTACACTTTTCATAAATTAACTCCTCAAGTATTTTATGGATGATAACATTCCATACTTTTAAGTAGTAAAGGGATCTTTAAATTTTTAGCTAGGCAGTTAAAAATAATTTCACCAGCCCAACAGGAACAAATGTATAGATCCCATTCATGAATTAACAAAAATTCTATTTAGGATCTAAATCACAAATGAAGTAAATGTATACTTGGACTCTGATATATAATCACTAATTCACTGAACGAGAATATTTTCATGTACGTTGCCAACCAATGGAAATGGGGGGATTTCTAGCTAAAGAACATTTTCAAATCCAATATATATATATATATATATATATATATTATTTAGAACTGTCAAAATGGACTTGATATATATATGTATATAATATTAGAATTTTTGGAAAAATCACTTAACTATATCATATTTAAAAAATATTTACTACTTATAGCAACATAATTTTTTTAACCATATCTAGTGAATTGGTTCTTACCCCAATTTTTTCTCCACTTTTTATATTAAATTTTGCTCAATTTTCTCTTTAATCTCTCATTGCTACCTTTTCCTAGAAATGGTAATAAAACAAAAGTATATTTAATTTTGGTAAATATTAATTTAAAGGTATTCACTCATGTAATTTTTTCAATTTTTTACCAAACTACATTATTTATGTTTTTAGAGCTGTCAAAATGGGTTGGCCCGTGAGGCGGGCCCAACCCAACTCTTGAATTAAGTGGGGTTGGACTAAGTTTTTCAGCCCATTTAGGAACGAGACTTTTTAGCCCACTAGCCTCATAGGTCCAACCTGCAAACTTCAAAGGTTAACCTGTGGCTCGTGAATTTTAAAAATATTTATTATATATTTTTTAAGTAGTGTTTTATTTGTTAAAATTTTTTCAATAAATACTTGAAAAATATAAAATCAAGTCCAACTAATTTCATTTGTGCAACTTTTACATTTAGGGCCTTTAGCCCATTAGATTTACTTATTAGTCCATTACTCCATTAGGTTTTATATTTTACTTTCATTTAATATAACATTTGCCTCTTCTCTGTGGCTTAGCAATTGCTTTACCGCAGTTTTTCACTTTCATTTTAAGCAATGAAACAGGTACTTATCCCTAATTTTTTGTTTTTCCTTTTGTTATCTTGTTTAAGATTAAAAAAAATCATGTAATGTATGTTACTTTGATGAACCCTATGGATATTGTATCTTGCCTATTTTATTATTTTGTAAGTATTCTACTGAAGTGTGAGTAACTCATGGACATGTGAAATTTTGTATTTATTGTCGTTGTGTTTATCAATGTTGCATAGTATTTATTGCCCGTCGTAGGGCTGGGTTGGACTGCTATTTTATAGGTCCTTTAGTTAATAGGGTCAATCCGTCCTAATTCGTTTAACTCTTTAGCCTGTTAGGGTTGGGTTAGGCCAACCCCCTCCCCCCTCTCTCTCTCATTGATATCTTTGAATTTTTTTTTATCAATCTTTATATATCTTCACAAGTGGTTCTATTTTCCACAGTTGTTATATTCTATTTGTAATATTTGCACCACAAAACTTTGCATATAAATATATATAATTCTTTGATCAACCAATTAGTAAAGCTTGATTCAAAGCCTTTCAAATTTTTATTACTTCAACACTCAGGTATAATTTATTTGTGGTTAGGTTTGTCGATAAATTGTGATCATTTTATTATTGTCTTAGATAAGTAGAAACAATTCTATTTATTTTGATGTTAATATTGCAAATATTTATTAAAAAGTTGATTTCTAATTCCATAACAATAAAAACAATCATGAAAGTAACTTTATTTCTATATATAATACTAACAATTATCTTAATATTAAATTCTAAAATAAATTAATAAAAAAAATTGACACTAAACTCTAAATATCATGTTGTAGTTAAATTCAAAATTAAATTAATAAAAAATTGATACTAAATTCTAAATATCATACTTAAAAGAAAATTTTGAATCTTATCCCACAAAATAATCAATATACTTGTTTTTATTTTTCAGGTTGTTTTTCCCTTTATTTATTTTTAAATTTTTTTTCTTTTATATTTCTTAATATAGTCATTTTCTATTGACATTTTCTTTTGTTTTTCTTCTTTATTTTTTTTTAACTCCTCATTTTTTTTAGTGTGTATTTTATTAGGGATAATTATAGTACATGGTCATCCGGTCAAAATACTTACTAAAAATGGTCATTGATTGTATAGGCATGTATAGTAAAGTTATATTCAATTTTTGAATATATCATAATGTATACTCAATCTATAGCTCACAATGTATACTTTCTAGGATTTTTGACAAGTTATATTGTATAGTCATGTATATTTTCTATGATTGTAAATAAAACATGGCTATATTCATTGCAAATTAATTAATTTATCGTATATATTTGAAATTCTCCCTTTAATATTCCTTTGAATTTGAATATTAAACTTTTTTCCTTCAAATTTTCTCTGTTAAATAGTTTATCATATTTGATATATATTAAAAAAATATCCTACATAAAAATAAAAAATTAATAACTTTTAATCTTTCAATGAATATATTATCAAATTATTAATTTCTTGATAGTCAAACATTGTTTTCTCTTTTAATCACTAAATTTGACATTTTCTTTAATTCAATAAAAAATATTGATACGTCATTTTTAAGACTATTTTAATGATAAAGATACGAACTTTAGTAGTGGTTATACTATGTAACTTAATAACAAAAATATGTTTATGCAGTAATCCTTAAAAGTATTTAGGAATAAAAAGATTAACTACTTTAAAATATTTAGGAACAAAAAAATTAACTATTCAAACACATTATATTTAAATTAGTTCAAAATTTTATTTCTAAAACATGTCCAAACAAGCTTAGCATTTATTATCATTCGTGAGAAAGTTAACCAATTGGTCAAATACATAAGGGGACTCTTAAACTTGTCATAATTTTTCATTTTGACACCTTAACTATGGTTTGTTTCAAGTAAACACTTTAATATCATTAAAAGTGTACCATTTAAACACAAATAAGTGATGTGGCAGAGTGTAAAAGTCCAATAATATATATATTTTTTTTAAATCCACTTTTATTTCTTCTTTTATTTTTTGTCACTCTTAATACCACCACTCTTCATATGTGAAACTGGATCCATTGAAATTTAAAAAAAAGATCTTTTCTGATTGGGAGATTTTAAAAATTATTTGGGGATCCAAAAATTCACACAATGGTTAATTAATTGGGGTCAAACACATACACAACTCATCTAGCTTGCCCTTAATTTTTATTTCGCACTCTATATTGGCATTGTTCTATTTTAACCATTCAACTCTATTTTTCATGTATCATTTAAACATAAATTACTAAATTTATAATTTTTTATTTATGCTCTTCAACTGCAATTTTGCATTTTAAAAATTGGCATTCGTACGTTAATTTTTCATAAAAAAACATTGATGGATGAACATTGATTTTTTTTTTTAAAATAATTTATTTTTGAGAGTTTCTCTATATTTTTGCATGAAAAATAACAGACGAAAGTGCGTCAATTTTCTTTCTTAAAAAATCAATAATAATCTAATGAAATCTATCGAGTTTTAAATTTTTTTTAGTAAGGTTATTAGCAATGAACAAGAGTCTTTTTTTTTTATTTGTATAGAATAAGGGTTCTTTTTACTTGTATTAAGTGAATAAAAAAAATTAGAAAGCTAGTATTTTGAGTTAAATCCACAAAGCTTGAATATGAAAAATAATAAAATATATGATGTTATTTAATTTAATTGATTGTTTAAAATAGAAAACTGACACACCTTCCTTGGTTATTTATCAAAAAAAAAAAAATAGAGAGAGAAACTCTAAAAAATTATCTATTAATTTTTTAAGAATTTTTTGAAAACTAACAGACAAACGTCGATTATAAAATCAAAAATAAAAAAAAGAAAAAATATATAAATAAATAAATTATAAAATTAGTAATTATGTTTAAATAATACATAAAAAATAGATTTGAAAGGTTAAAATGGAACAAAGGGAAGATAGAGTATTAAAATGAAAAATAAGGGCAAGTTAGAGGGTTTGTGTATGTGATTTTCATTGGCTTTTGTGTCATGTCATGACATGTGAAGTATACTCTCTCAATTTTGTTGATTCCTTGGACAGAAATGTCAAAATGGAATATGAAAATTGGAGTTAAGGGTTAAAATGGAACAACATTAAATTAGAGTGCCCAAATGAAATTTAGAGATAAGTTTAAGAGTTTACATATGTATTTGGCCTAACTAATTAGAATCTCTTCACTTTAACAAAATTACAAAAATATCCTTATGGGCCCATAATAAAAGTAAAAACATTCTAAAATTTTCATCATTAATTATTCAATTATTATTTTTGCCCTTAAATAAAATTAAAATTACTAAAATGTTATTGGTCGTCCTTCTCATGATTCTTCTATATAATAGAAATAGAAATAGAAATAGAAATATAGTGGTTAATTTTATTAAGAAGGTTCGATATTGAGTTAATCCATCCGTGATGTTTGTTTTACTTGGAAGATTCCAATTTTCTTAATTATTTGTTTAGTGTCTGTGAGAGAATCCCCATAAGAGGAAGAGGTTATGGCTATATTTTAATTTTTACACCAATCCACAATGCAAATTTTGATAGGACCTAAGCCTCAAAATAGATTGGGAATCTTTGTAACCAAAAAAACAAAAAGAAAGAGAGAGAATACGACCAAGTACTTTCCCTTATTTTTCCTTGTCAAACAATTGAATTTCTTTCTTCTGTTTCGTAGTAAAATATTCCACTTTTGGCATCGACATGTTTATTTTTAATAAAAAGTTTCAGATTTAAATCTTGAAAATGAATTGCCTTTATATATTAAATATCTTATTTCCCTTTACTTCTTTTTAAAATCGGATTTAATATTTGAAGTTTATGAAATTTTACCTTGATCTTAAATTAATAGATACTTAAAACTGAATTTTAGAATAAAAAATTTAAAAATATTTAATTTGTAGAATATTTGATACAAACAGAATATATTGACAAAAATTAGTCAATTCACATGAATTCAAAAATGACACCCGCCCTTGCTCCCCTCATCCTCCTAATGACAAAGGTGTACATAAAACTTTGAGTTTCCATCGAATTCTATCACGATTTATTATGTTCGATACTTATTATTCATTTGTAAAATTTTAACATTTATTCAAGGTCAGAACCAAAGTCCGGGTAAATGAACATGAAATAGGTGGTGTACATCAATTTTTGATTGATGAATTAACTCCGGACAAAGTCATATTAACTGAGTCGGTAAATTTTAAATAATTGGCCCATTAATTAAATTGGTGAGAAATTTTTTACAAATAGCTATTATTTAATTATGTTCCCTAGTTACAATTTGTTAAATCACGCTCATAGTTATAGTTTCATTTACTATGGGTATTTACGTTTGTATATTTTACTTGCTAATATACAAACAAGGTAAGTATATACAATTATAAATTTGCATAATTTATACAAATCAAATGTATTAAAAAAATGTATACAAATATCTAACAGTGATGAATTTTTTATAACCTATACAAATGAAATATATCAACAAATACAAATAGCTACGATAACTGGATAAGCATATAAAAATTCTAAATTTATATAATTAGAAATCAAATTATGCAAATTCTATCAAAATCAATCAAATTATATGCCATATTTAGTAAATAATCAAAACTATAACTAAAATATATAATAATCATTAAATATTTTTCATTTCGTGTAATTTTTCCAAAAAGAAGCTCCTTCAATTTCCTCCTCACTCCTTAGCGAGATTTGTCATGGATTGTTGCTCATACGTTGACCAGTTTTAATAGACTGCCCACTTTTTTTTGTTCACAGGAGAAAACTAATAAAGATTTCTACTATATAGAAATGCCAATCTTAGGACGACCATTGGCATATTCATAATAATATGTTACACAAGGGTAATATTGTCATTATACATGACTGATGTTTTTTATCACATCATAATTTCTCTTTCATTTACCAACAATAGTAATATCAAGGTCTTACTTTTGCGAATAACACTGTTGTTTCTTTTCCATTCTAGAGTGTTCCTTTATCTCTTTATATTATTATCTCTTTTACTCTCTTCCAGAACGTTCAATAATTGCTACTGATGATTCATTTAGGCTGTAGAGCCCTTTGATTCTATCACCAGGTTAGTTTAATTTGTTAATTTTTTAATTTTTTTTAATTTGTTATTTTTTTAATTTCGAACTTAGAAAAATTTCACTACTTAATTTGTACTTAATGAGTCGTGTCTACTTAAATTTTAGGTGATACACTTCAGTGCTAATATGAAACAAAGACTATCAAAACGATTTATGGATGGAATCAAATATAAGGATGTCTTTACTTATTTTTAACAACTTCATTGGCCTACCACACTATACATTTAATTGGTATGATCCTTCTTCTAATTTGTCTTTGATTAGTACCAAAATTTAATGGATTATGCACATGTGGGGTTTCTTGTTGAAAGATTTCTAACGCTCACCAATTGTTTGAGAAAATATCTACACTAATGGATTTGTTAATTTGTGTGGTAGAATACATGGGAGTGTAAGGGTAGGAAAAAAACTATGCTTTTTTTATTTTTTATTTTTGGGTTGGGTGTTTTAAACCTGAACTGTTAATACGTATAGTTTTATTTGATATATATTCTATAAATTTTTTTTATATTGTTGGGTGATGTGGGGTTACCGAAATTTTGTTTCTTGTTGCAGTTTTTGGGGATTCTTGAAGTTCAACTATGATTTACACTGCAATAGACACATTTTACCTAGCAAAGGAGCAACTTATAAACTCGCATTCTAGGAGGGATGAAACTACCGAAATAACATTACGAATCTATGGGTGTGATCTTATCCCAGAGAGTGAGATTTTGCTTAGATTGTATCTTTTTTTAATATGAATAATAAATCATACCAATTGATTTGATTTTTGATGTTACTTTTCTAATATAAAGTTCTTGCATTTGGCTTTGGGTGTCTCCTTAACACTATAATCTGCAGACCCCAAGTTGTAATTGCCACTGGTCAAATATTATTTCATCGTTTTTACTGCAATAAATTATTTGCCCGTTTTAATGTGAAGGTTTCTTTCTTTTCCTTCTGCCCCAACTCCAACAGTTGAGTGTGTTATTTATGCTGAGGTGGATTTCTTTTGTCTTAACTTGAAGGTGTGAAGCTTTCTCAACATATCATTGGACATACGATCTCGTGCATCTAGATGGCCTCTTCTTCGTCAAAAGTCATAGGTAAGCATTCACACCGAATCTTCACTTTTCATGTCTTAATTGCACTTTATCCTTCATCACCCTTAAATCCCAATTGTAACTGGGTAAGTATTTTGGATTGAAAAGAAAAAACATCACCAACTTAAAAAATTATATAAAATTATGATAGTACTTCACCCTTATATCCGCACCACGTGGTTTCATATAAGAATATCTTTGTCTAGAAATTTTCAATCACAACTATCTCCTAGCAGTTCATCTTATCTTATTGCTCCCTTTTCTTGTGAAATGATAGATTTTCTTGTCTCTTCTCCACAATTGTCTAATTTTGGTTCAAAATTTAGCTTTATTATTGAAAATTCTCTCTTTTTGACAGTTTTTGGCCGTAAATAATTGAATATCTTGTCCCTAAAAGGTACAATTAATTTAATCTAGTAGTTTTTTTTATCTTTTTTTATTTTGAAATTTTCTCTACTTATTGTGAACTTTACATTCTAAGTCGTGTCTTACTAAAATTTCAGGTGATTCACAACTTCATTGACCTACCGTTTATTGTAATCCCATCAAATTTAACTGTGTGTAGTACCTGGAATCTAGCAACATCTTTGACAACATACCATACTAAATTACCCCTACATTTATATAGTTTGTAGTTGGAAGTTATAAGAAATTACTCACACTAGGAAATATATATAAAGTTCTTACTTTTAATTTATCATTTACTCGGTTGTTTAAGTTGCACTAAGAGTTTCTTATATGCATTTTAAAAAAATGTTGTTCTTAAGCTTTCACCAATTAAATCCGGAGAAAGGTACAACATGCACTGCGTGAAATTATTCGGCTCATAGATTAGTTGTTGGTTCAACTAATGGTACTTTGTCAGTATTTGATTCTACTGACCCGACTTCATCTGTTTTCAATTGCTCTTTTAAATTCAAGGTTTGTAATTAACTCAATTTTCAGATGAACTTGTTTCTACTCTCATTTTGAAGCCACATGGATTTAAAGTTATTTTTTGGTATGTGTTTGTGTGGTGGAATGTACAAGTTTTGGATATAGATTAACATGGTGATAACTTTATTATTAAATGTGATAGCAATGTGCACCCAAAGAATTATTTGTATGTGTAGAATTTGCTATGCAAAAAATACAATAAAAACTATGCATCGATTTGAGCCAAGGGCTTCCGAAAATGGCCTCTCTATTTCCATGAGGTAGTGGTAAGATCTGCGTATACTCTACCCTCCCCCGAACCTCCACTTGTGAATTTCACTGTGTACGTTGTTGTTGAACTATGCATCAATTCGAGGTTGGGTTTATGGGATAATTATAGTAGCGAACAATAAAATGGTGTAGAACATGACGTCTCAGGTTTATATTCCAGCACTTGGTGAACAAAGTTAGCCTATACACGTGTTGGGGGGAGATACCACGTATTCAGTGGAATTACTCAGAGTTAGGCTCAAACTAGCTCAGGCACCACCTCATAAAAACAATGATGGTATAGTGAAGTTTATACCCCCTTACAAGTAAAAGGAACATTTAATTTTTGATATCTGACTTTGGACTCCTTAAAGAAGTTAAACCTATTTCTTAAACAACCAATAAAATGTCAAAAAGGGGTGATGTCAATAACTTTTTTCTTCGTCTCTAATTTGGTAATCGTCCAATACGTAGCGGGTCAGTGTTTCTGCCACTTTATAAGGGATCCCCAACCGAACGTTGATGACTGATATACTAAATACAACATATATGAAGCAAAGTCATAATGTAATACTGGATGATTCATGACCTCTCACGCTTCTTGTCTAGACAACAATTACCACAATTTTTATATGTTTATAAGTTTGCAACGACAAAAAAAACAGGATGAGTAGTATTATTGAACTATGGTTCAGAAGGCCATCAAGTTAAGTTTGAATGTTAATGGTATGTGTGGAAGAAGGTTGAACTTTCAATTATAACGATTTAAAAGCCGGAGACACAACTAATCCAAATTAGTTAAAGTAAATTCCTTCTTTATTTTTCAAGTTGGTTATTTTTATTGCGACACTATTTTTCTCTAATGTAATCTAAAGATTTGAGTACGAAATTGATGAATTATTTTAACTAACTTCAGAAGGAAGAGAAAATGTAACTAGCTTCGTCTTTTCTGTGTTCTTCAACACCCAGCTTAGAATAACATTTAATCGCTTTGCCTATGTCTTTTCAATTTCATTAGTAGTAATCTTGATTATGATCAAGAATAAGATAATTTTATCTACTTTGAAATGGTATCATCTAATTGTGTTTTATGAGGATTCACTAGATGATTATCTAACATAAGATATTGGTTTGTTTATTTTTTGAAATTAAACATTACAAATTTAGAAATCACACCGGCGATGATATTTTACCCAATTTCTAAATTTTAAAAGATCAAGAAGATAATAATTAAAGAAAAAATTTATGTTCCCGATGGACTTAATCCTACAAGTATAAGGGCACATGTACCCTTCACTTTTAATCAGTTGGCTTCAGAAAACTTATCCAACATGATATATAGGTAAAGGAAAACTTCAAAGTATATGATTAGCTGAAGAGCATGTTCAAAATTGACAACTCAGTAATCAGTATGTCCTTTATAGTAAATGTTCTAGCATGAGAATTACAATATAGAAGTGTGTTCGATAATACATTTCTAATATCTTACTATTCTCACTAACAAATAAGGACCTAAAATAGTTCAACACTCATGGAGTTAGGTAGTGTATAATCAATTATGATGATACAATAACTTTAAAAACATGTTTGGAAAGATCAAAGTCACAAGTTTTAAAATTTATTTTATAGTTAGGCTGATGGGAAGCTTTTGAAGTTATGACAAAGTCTTTTATTCAGTAATTTACTTATTTGAATCTAAAATATGGTCAAAATTTTGATGACTTGCAAGTAAAAAAGCTTTTTGAAAACTATTTAATCTGTTTTTCGAATCAAATGCCTAATACTAACAAGTAGTTTATAATTGTCTTCTAAGAATATTTGATTATAAGAAAATTTTATATTATTTTTGCATTCTAGCAAATTAATTGACCCCTTAGCTGTCAAAATAGATCCTTCCCTGAGTTTATGGAAGTACCTTCTTGTACGTTTTATTTTTATATATATATTATAACATTGTTACATTCTTTATGTCTAGATGTATTGAAAACAGTTACTTTATAATGAAGAAGTTGTTATTCCTTCAATATCTTAAGATTCTTTATATTAGCTTCTTGGTTCAGAGAACGTTGCTTATGTCAAAAAGATTCATTCTTAGGGTGCTTAGTTTTTGAGACATTATTCATGTCATGCAGATGACAGAAGATCAGAGACTTCTCAGAGACAAGGTGCTTAATATTAGTGAAGGTGGTGTATTGAATGAATGGATAATGCATTTTCTGACACACGAAATAAATACTTCGAAGCTAAAGAAACATAAGTCTTGTGGGCTCTACACTAATGCATTCAGAATATCTGAGCCAAATTGCTTCTGCAAGTGCCTCTTCTCTTGAGGGTTCAAATAAAGCAGTGAATTTGCTTGAGACAAGTGCTCAGGAGCCAAACTGTGTGGTGCGCTCCTTATTTAGGGATAAACCACATTCAACAATCGGTTCGTCTACCAATAACAATGTGGAGCCGAAATGTATTAATGTGGGATTGAAAATGAAGAATGAACTAATTGTGAATGAGTGTCTTCATAGTTAACATCTTGAATTTGTTGAATCTACAAAAGTTTCTAATAAACAGATAATAGTATTAAGGTACGTGCATCTTACATCTTGATTTTTAAAACCAAAGCACATATGGTTAGACACTTGAAAATTGGAAGGGACAGTAGAAACTTTAATTGATTGTTCTGCTCTGATGATCTTTACAGGATAAAGTTAAAGAAACAATGGAGAAGGTTTTCTGGGTTAGTGTCATGGAATACATGAAAAGGGATGAAAAGATACCACCGAGTTGTTGATCTAATGAGAGAAGCAAGAGATGAACTTTGTAGTTTGGCTCCTCAGAACTGGAGACGAGAGATTAGTGAAGCTATAGATATAAAAATTGTGGAGACTAACAATCTAAGCCGGCACTATCGTGTATATTAGTTGAAATGAACCATGAATATAATGTGTATTCAACGTATTGAGATGTAAATATTTGTTTATGTTTAAAGATACCAAACAATCAGATACGATCTGTCATTTTATACCTTAAATCTGTCGTATACAGTCATTTTGTCTAATGCTTCTTATTTTGGTCTTATATTGAGAGAATTGTTCCTTGTTAGCTCAAAAATATCAAATAGATAGTGTTGATTTGATTACGGGTGTATACTTGAAAATACTTAGAGCAAATAAAAAATATCTCATAATCGAACATGTTGGGCCGTGCTTAGCACGGGCTTACTTATCTAGTTGATAAAATAATTACGTTGAATATTTTGTACATTAGATTTCTTATTTTTTGCATATTTTTTTTTAATTTTGACTTTATAGTAGGATGTACAAAAATTGAACGGACCGATAAATCAAACCAATAAAATATTATTGATTTATTGTTATTGGGTTATTAGATTATCGGATTTTTAATGATTTAAAAAAAATTGAATTATCGATTCAAAATTGATTTTTACTATTTGATTATTGGGTGAACCGATAATCCAATAAGATTATAATAATTTACTATTTTACCCCTTCATAAATATTAAATATTAGTAATTTTATAATAATAGGACACGATAGCAATACTTTTTATAATACTTAAGTGATTAGTTATCCACTTTACTATTTTAATTTGTAATTAACTAATTATAGCTTTTGCAAGTTTGTAAACATAGTCTTCGTACTCTATCTGCATTTTATTGATGTAAATTCTCATTATCATTCTTATCGGGTAAACCAAAATCAAACCGTTAAGAACGTAAAATCGATAAACCGATAAAAATTATTTTATTGATTTCTTATTGATTTAACATATTTAAAAATTAAAAATCGATAAACTAAATTGATAATGTATAAAAAATGAACCGAACCGAACCGAGTCAACCGATATACACCCCTACTCTATTGGTACCTCATTTAAATATTTGCTAGATTTTCAATTTATGGAGGCTATGAAAACATCTCTGCAGGACAAAGCAGGAAGATTAAGGAGCACAAATTAGGAAACCCTTGCGTAGGATTGATTAATATGCTGAAGTCAGTCCTTGTTGGACCGAGAACATTTATTCCTTTTTTGGACTCAATTTTGTATGCTCGTTTTGGGCCCAATCTTCTCCCTCTTTCAATTTTGCTTGCCAGACATACAAATAAATATGCATATTAGTTACACATAAATAATTATTTGATGAATATATATGTGTGTGTATATGTATATATATATATAGACACACACACAATTTGTCTCTCTCCTCCCTCTCTCGATCTCGTTCACCTTTCTCCAATAATATATAGCAACAAATTATTATTTTAGTAAACTATAGCTATTTTTTTTTCTTATTATGTTTCAAGTGTACGAAATTTTGATTTTAGGGTTCTCCTATTATCACAACAAAATTTTCACATCATTTATGGGAGTTCCTAATTTCTAGATTTGTGTTGTTTGATTTAAGATAATGGTAGAGTTCATAATTTCTAGATTTGTGTTGTTTGATTTAAGATCATGGAAGGTGAAAAAAAGATGCAGAATCCAAAGAAAAAAGTAAAAGACATCAACAAAGGAGATTTTACAAAGAAACAGACCAAGGACAAAATAGACGCCGGTGCAAGATGTTTCCATTGTCAAATAATATGGAAAAAAAACTCTCTCTCTTAGAGTTGATTGCTCACAATGCAACTTGCATGGTTAGTCCATATAATCTGAGAAAAACTGTAATGAAAATATGAATTATATATAACTAACAATCAATAAATATTAAATATGTTGACAGAAGAGGATCATGCATGTAAATCGATGAAAACGACACATGGAAAAAGATTATGAGGATTGACATTTCAATATGAAGTAGATGCGACTGTTACAATGGTACTTTAGCCTAAACAATTAAATAGGCAGTAAAAATTGTGTTTGACACTATCAGTTCTTATGTAGCCTAAACAATTAAATAGGCAGTAAAAATTGTGCTCTTTGACACTCTATTAGTTCATGTAACCTAAACAAAAGAGTACAAGAATTTTCCAAAAATTGTGAAAAAATGGTACATTTGCTAAAAAGATATGGAGTACTTGATTGAGTCTCTTATACTAATCACAGTATTACTCAAGTTTTTGTTTCTTCCATTTCTATTAATATCTAGTCCCTCTTTAAGTTCTTGTTCCTTCGATTTCTATTAATAATCTATGTTGATTGAGTCTGGGATCTTTCAACAAAGACTCCTGGAGGATCAGAAATAGACTAGACAACATTTTAAAGAGATTAAACTCTGTTCTCTGAGAAAGCTTCCATTCTATAGACTTGTATAATTGGACATTAAGAAAGTTGTCGAAATAAGGAATTTTGAGAAGAGATGTGTGGGCATATTAAGATAGAAAAAGAAGAAGAAGGATATTCAAGACAACGGTCCTAGTGTGTAGGTATGAGAGACTGGTTTTAGATTATATCAAGAGAAATAATGGTAGGACTGAGATATTAGGCAAATTTGGGTACAATGATACACTTTCTTAACTCTCTTATGCTTACATTACAAGTAGTCATAACCTTAAGCAGAAAATTGTGCTGCACACAAATTAGGGTACAATGATATACGCTTGGTTAAGCCGCTTATGCTTACAAGTAGCAAACGTACCTTAGATACAAGTAGTAAGAACACTTTAAGAAGATCTATAGTTAAATCTTTTATAGTTGAATAATAGTAGTCATAGTATTACACTTATAAGTTTTTGTTCCTTCAATTTTTTATAATACCATGCATTATGTAGCATTTTGTCTGGGATCTTTCAACAAAGATTTTTGGAGGATCAGAAATAGACTAAACAATATTTTGAAGAGATTAAACTCTGTTCTTTGGTAAAGTTTCCATTCTATAGACATATATAACTGGACATTAAGAAAACTGTCGAAATAAGGAATGTTGAGAAGATATTTGTGGGTATATTAAGAAAGAAAAATAAAAAGAAAGATATTCAAGACAAGGTGAAAGTTTCCTCAATCCTAGTGTACAGGTATGGGAGGCTGATTTTAGATTATATCAAGACACAATGGTAGGACTAAGATATTGTGCAAAAATGTTGTACCCAAGTTAGGGTACAATGATGCACTTAGTTGAGTCTCTTATGTTTACATTAGAGTCTCTTAAATTACAATTGGTCATAACATAAGATTGTGTAGTACACAAATTAGGGTACAATGATATATTTTCTTATGTTGTTTTTCTAATTATTTCAACTCTATAATAAATAAAATTGAAACTTTTACATACACAAAAATGAAGATCTAGAAAACAAAGAATGAAGATATATCTTTTTAAAAAATAAGAAGATCTTGTGTTTTTTTCTCTGTTTTTTTTTCCAATTAACATGTATTCCCAACTACTAATCTAAAATTTAACATCAACAAGATAAATGTTATAAGATTTTAGATCTAAAAGAAAGAATGAAGAACATACCGTGGGTGAAACTTTCTTATTGTTTGTTTAGATCTAGATCATCTGCCATCTTTTTCTTACTTATTTTTCAATCATTTGTTGAGATCTAGACTAGATCTTCTAGATTTTTTTTTCTTATTTATTTTTCATAGAGAGAGAGAAAGAAGGTAGAGAAGGCAAAGAAATTAGGTTTCAAAGTATTGCTAGGTTGTGGTTGGTACTTATCCCTATCCACCTCGTGTGTATAAATTATTTATTTTCTAGTTCTTATACTTAACTAACAAATTAACTTGCATCCTTCTCGTCCCAAAAAAAAAATATAATCAAAATATAGATATTTATTTCTTTTGAAATGGGGCGCGAGGAAATATATATATACACATCATCCAAGTTCTCATTTTCGCGAGGAAAAAATGGATCGCGACAGAATGACGACTCTACTGGAGAACTTTAGGCTCTAACCATTACGTGTCTCTATTTGTGGGTTTATTTTTTCTTTTGCATATTAATTATTTTATTCACTTATTATTTTTCTCCCCCTGTACTAACATTATTATTGTTCCCTTTCCCCTTTAATTGTTATTCCCCCTCCCTTTTAATTTATATTCCTCCCCTCTCCCTTCTAATTCCCCTCTCCTTTCCTTTAATATTTGTTATTTCCTTATCCCCTCTAACATCCCTCTTCCTCTCCCTTACCCCCTCTAACTTCTCTTATTCCCTTATCCCTTCTAACATCTCCCCTTCCTCTCCCTTACCCCCTCTAACTTCCCTCCCTTTCTCTTTAATATTTGTTATTTCCTTACCCCTTTTAATCTCCCCTTTCCTCTCCCTTATCCCTTCTAACTTTCCTCTTTCCCTTTAATATTTTGTTATTCCCTTATCCCCTCTAACATCCCCCTTCCTCTCCCTTACCCCCTCTAACTTCCTTCACTTTTCCTTTAATATTTTGTTATTCCCTTATCCCCCTCTAACATCCCCCTCCCTTCTCTTATCTCCTCTAATTTCCCTCCCCTTTTCATTTATTTTTTCCCTTCCGTTATTTGTCTTACATTTTATTATTTTTGTTTGCTAAATGTTATTGCTTTACATATACTGGCATACCGTTCATATTTTCTCCCGCTTGAGACCCTTTTCTTTTTTCTTTTTCTTGTGATGATGTACCTTTGCACTTCTTACAAATTTCTCTTCAAAATCCAAAGTCTAGAGAGATGACATAAGCGTGGTGTAAGTGGATAGTTTTGCTACAGTGAGACCACACATCTTCTCACTTAGGAAACCCAGTTTGTGTCTAACTCACTCTTGTAGAAACCTAGGATAGAGCTTTATCCACCCAAAAACTAGGTCATGCATGCATAAGCCTTAGGTAGTTTGACCCTTGGGGTCAATCTACATTATAGTAGCCACCTTATTTAAGTCTAAAGGGTCCAATCATTCTATAAACAAAATTTTACATACTATGTGTCTATGTGAAACATGATAAAATTAATTCAAGCCTAAATGTGTATAGTGGAATTTAAGGCGTTTTCTGTTTATTGTTTACAAATTTCATAGCCTGTTCGAATTTTTCCAATACTCGCATGGTGATGTGTGTGAATCACAGACTCAAAGGGTGGTGGAATGAGATCAAATAAGACCACGCTATGAAAGTGCTTCAATTATTGGGTGGCTTGACTTTCTTCTTCTTCATCACTCCCAAGAGGTACCTAATCAAGGCCCAGTTGAGATTCTGAGACCTGGCAAGAACAATCTTCAAATTCAGAGATTTTGAGATAAACCCCACCAAAGAGGAGATTGGTGGGTTCACCGAGCTGAGCTACCACCGACGTTGCATGATCATCCTTCATAAGCAATCGGCAAGGAAGTTTCTTAGATCTCTAGGCTTGAGATACAATCCAAGTCTGACCTCTCTCAAATTTTATTGGATATCTTTGGACTTTTTGTACTCTCGTTTCGGTCACAAATATGGTCATAAAAATTCAATGAAGAATTTTCTTGCTCTTCTGAGAAATGAAAAAAAATATCACATTAATGCATTCGCCCTTGCACTGTTGGGTACCCTAGTGTTCCCTAGAGAAGGAGGCAAAATAGGCACTTCTTCTAGTTTCGTGGTTCGAGCATTGGCTAGAGGGATCAGGCTAATGTAACTCTGGTTTCAATGATCATCGCTGAAATGATGAGGGCACTGTCTAAATTTGTTAGAGGCAAGAGGTTCTTTGAAGGATGCAACTTGCTACTACAAATATGGGTAATTGAACACTTCTATAAATGGCCTACCATATATGGTAGTTTGAATGGAATGGGAACAAGATCCACACTCACGTAAGGAGAATATCCAGATTCAGTGCTCCACAAGGAGTCGGAGAATGGTATGCTTTTATGAGGGGACTTTCTGGGTATCAGATCCAATGGAAATATAGTTGGTTGCACATCTAACATACTAAGGTTAGGGGTGATGAACTCTATTACATTGAACTCATTAGATTGAAAGGGGTCCAACCATACGCCCCTCTACGAGCTCTTCGTTAGTTTTGGTTAATCTAAATGATCCAACTTTTCTCCACATGAACATTGCAAAGTACGACTTTGGAGAGGGAATTTCACAAGTCCAAAACATAATGAGAAGATGGGAGAGGGTTATTAGTGTTCAAGTCCAAGAGCCTCGCCCTATTGCATACCTGAGTATTATGTCTGGCTCCTAGAAGATGCTGAAAAAGTAGACTTCGATCCAGGTGGGCGTCCTGGGTTTGAAGACGTGGATGAGACATTTTGGGCTCGCAATCTACTTAACACGGACTATGGCATCACTCCAGAGATGAGAGAGCAAATCGTCCCTACATATGGAGATCTTCACATTTGAAGACCCTAGTTTTATTCTATTCATTTCCCCCATGTTATCCTTTCTCCCCATTTAGTTTTATTTCATGCAAGTTTGTCTTACTTTATTTTCTCTCATGATGTATTAGTCTGACATTCTAATAAAATAATATTGTCTTTATTTTCTTATTGCCTATACTAACTCTAAACTCCAATGCATAAATTACGACTTGAATTAATTATCGTGGATCGCTTGCTTGTCGTATTAGGCCTACCTTTGGCTCAATGGGGTCCCTTGTATTTTTGGGCATTTTATTTTATTTTTTAACTATGTGTTATTTGCAGTTATTATCCTAACCTCTAACACCAAGTTTTGTTTGTTTTGTTTTTTCCCTTCTTAAGGTTGATTTGTCCGCACATTCTGACCTATTATACAAGATCAAAAGGGGCTCCTCCTCCTCCTCCACCACTCTCGGGTTTGAGCGACAAGAAAAAGAAAAGATGATTGATGACAACAACACCAATGAAAACTCTGAGAGAAGGGCTCACTCCACTGATTTGGTCTCAAGGTTGGAGCGGAAAATCATGGAACTCGAAAAAGAGATGGCTAGCATGCGAAGTCTTTCTAAGCTATCCCTTTCTTTTAGCTCTCCGTTTAGAGAAAACGTGGAAGACCAAATCACAACTACTCAGGTCATACTCCTAAATTTCCAATCCACTTCTCAAATGCCACCAAATTCCACTAGTGTGCCACCCCCAAATACCCAACTTCCCAGCCATCACTTAATCCATATCAACTAGGTCCTTCCGAGCCAACATTGTACCCTAAAAACTCTAGCCACATCCCAATTCTACCTCTCAAATCCACTGTCAACCCTTCTTATGCTCACTCCCCTGGAAACCATAACCACAATCCCATATATGTCGAAACACCCCTTATACCCACAACTATCATGAATCAAAATCCTTCCAAAAGGATATCCTGATTAAAGCCATAGCTGAGAGAATGAATAGCTTTACCAATCTCTTGGAACAAGTTGAGGCAAGTAAGAGGGTGGTTGGTTTGAGCTATGAGGATTTGTGTGTACACCCTGACGTGGAATGGCCAAAAGGCTACAAACCCCCGCAAAATTGAGTTGTTCAACGGTATTAGTGACCCAAAGGCCCATTTGAGCATGTATTGTGACAAGCTCGCTGGGGTGGGAAGCGATGAAAATATTAGAATGAAACTGTTCATGAGAAGTCTCACAGGGGAAGCCCTAACCTGGTACATTGACCAAGACGCCTGTAAATGGTCAAATTGGGTAGATATGACCTCCGATTTTATGGACCGATTTGGTTTCAACACGAAGAATGAATTCGATTAGTTCTATATCCAAAATTTAAAGAAAAAACTTAGCGAGACATTTAGGGACTATGTCGTGAGGTAGAGGTCTGAGGCGGCTAGGGACATACCTCCCTTGGATGAGTCCTAGATGAAGGATTATTTCATTCTCGCATAGGAGCCTCAGTATTACGATAGGATGATGCTTGTCGCAGAAAAAAGTTTTATTGATAACATCAGATTAGGTGAGAGAATCGAAGAATGTATTAAGAATGGTACCATCATTAACTTGGAAGCTCTACAAGCCACCAATAAAGCACTACAATTCGGAAACATGCCTAAAAGTCATAAGAAAAAGGAAGTAGGTGTAGTCATATTGGCGCAGAAAAGCCCCATCAAACCACAAACTCCTATCTCACCTCTCCCTCATTATCCTACATTACCTTACCCAACACCCTACCCCCTTATCCTACATATACTCCTTACCAAGCTCCTCCTTCACAATACCAACAATCCACATATCCCGTTTATAACACCCAACCCGCATATTATCAAACTCCACCACTACCACTATCTCCCTAACAACCAAATTATAGAAACCGTCCCAGCTTTGACAAAAGACCCATAAAAAACTACACTTCTCTAGCCGAACCTATAACCCAACTTTATGAAAGACTCAAGAAAGCCGATTATATCACCCCAATCCCTGCTTTACCTGTAGACACCTAAGCCAAGTGGTACAACCCTAACAAAGTCTGTGCCTATCATTCTAGAATGAAAAGACATACCACTAAAGTCTGTCAATCCCTGAAAGACAAAATCCGAAAACTCATAGATACCAAAACCATTTAGCTGAAAGAACCCACGCCTAACATGTCCAATAACCCACTTTTTAATCACTAGGTGAACATGCTAAAAGTAGGTGAATCAGTGAATTTAGAAGGGCCTAACCTGGTACATTGACCAAGACGCCTATAAATGGTCAAATTGGGTAGATATGACCTCCGATTCTATGGACCGATTTGGTTTCAACACAGAGAATGAACCTGATTGGTTCTATATCCAGAATTTGAAGAAAAAGCTTGGTGAGACATTTAGTTACTATGTCGTGAGGTAGAGGTCTGAGGTGGCTAGAGCCATACCTCCCATGGATGAGTTCCAGATGAAGGATTATTTCATTCGTGCATAGGAGCCTCAGTATTACGACAGGATGATGCTTGTCATAGAAAAAAGTTTTGCTGATATCATCTGATTAGGTGAGAGAATCGAAGAAGGTATTAAGAATGATACCATCATTAACTTGGAAGCTCTATAAGCTTCCAATAAAGCACTATAATTCAGAAACATGCCTAAAAGTCACAAGAAAAAGGAAGTAGGTGCGGTCATGTTGGCGCAGAAAATCCCCATCAAACCACAAACTCCTATCCCACCTCTCTCTCATTACCCTACATTACCTTACCCAACACCCTACCCCCTTATCCTACATATACTCCTTACCAAACTCCTCCTTCACAATACCAATAACCCACATATCTCGTTTATAATACCCAACCCGCATATTATAAAA